>JACCPG010000493.1:35457-149825 GCA_016069955.1 Drepana arcuata | reverse complement strand
TTGTAATGTATGGTGTAGGGTACCTGTATGGCGGAGTCGGTACGGGACAGGTTCCCCGCGGTGAGGCTGCGGGGCTCCCGTGCGGGCCACGCCTCGTGCCGCTTGTCTCGTACGCGATACCGGCTGGAGACAATGATATGGGCTCTGAGCAAAGGTGATTGAGGCACTGATTTATTTTGTTACATCATGCCTTCACACACACACTATCTGTATACATACTTCTTGTATTTCGACTCAGGTGTATGCAGGTTCCTTCACCGTAAAGCTCGTGTTGTGACTAAGCGAACTTTGGCTATTATTTTATAATGCTATTAATCACAGCACTAGCGAGAAGGTGAAGGAAAATAGGGAACCTTCGTATTATAAAGAAGAAATTCAAAGGCATATGTTGTACTTGAGAAACGGCGTATGGCTCGTCTTCACACACTCTGACACTCTGTTTAACTCTTCGGAGACTATTGTGGAAAGGTGTGAAGATATACCTATAAAACGAAACATATATCTTACTAATATTATAAATGTGAAAGTTTGTAAGTTTGGATATTTGTGGATCTTTCACGGCAAAACGGCTGAACCGATTTGGCTGAAAGTTGAAATCGTGATGGCTTATACCTAGGAATAAGACATAGGCTACATTTTTTTTCGTCCCGAAAAATTATGCTCTAGTATATAGCGGCTAAACCGATTCTAGGAGAAAAATACATAAGCTACTTTTCCGAACTCAACGCGGACGAAGCCGCGGGCATAAGCTAGGTTTACTATATAGTAAACATTTTTGTTCTGTTCGTTTTCCAGATTGTAGGGAGAAATGCTTCTTCTATAGCATAGGTTTTCAATATAAATGTGTGGTAATTGGTCTAGTTCTCAAAATTTTAATCTAGGTCCGACTATAGGTCAACGAAAACTGTTTACGAAAGCATGGGTCACTTTTGTCATCCTTAACACTAATACACTATACACATAATATGTACCTATGTATAAATATCCAAATTGGTAAAGCGTGAGGTAACAAGTTATAAAATGTATATTTAGAATCTCACCTATTTTCCTTGTAATGGTTATTATTAGACGTGCTTGTGTGGTTGGTGTTGACATCAAGCTCGAGGGAACGTTTCTCCAGCAGTTCTGTTATCCCTTTGTTATCTGCTTCCAGTTCGCACTTGAATTTGTGAAGCTCAGTATCTATGTTAATAAATAGGTATATGAGTTTAGTTGTTGCACAAGAGTAATTTACTGCTTTAAATTTGTAGTGCAAACTACTTACAATTAAACATGGAAGTATCTTAGTGGAACCTTTTTTATTAAAGATTAGCAGTCCATCCTGGCTTCGCACGGGTGGACATAAGATTTTTTATGAAAGAATGTATATTGTCTATGCCTATGTCACTCAGGGAGAATGTAGCTTCCCAATGGTGAAATAATTTTTCAATTCGGTCCTATTCAATATAAACAAACAAACAATCAAATCTTTCCTCTTTATAATAATATTAATAATAATAATATAATGTATAGAAGAAAGTGGTAATTCGGTCTTCTTCATCATCAAGAAGCGTAAATTCATGACAGAATATTTAAGTTATAAAAAACTAACCCAGTCTTCTTAAATATCTATCAACTAGTTCAAACATCTGGTTAGCTAGAGTAACTTTTTCATCTGCCTCCTCCACAGTTTTGTTGTACCCTCGCTTGATGTCTGAGAATTCTGTGTTGGCCTGATCTGTGTTTATCTCCCCACGCCTACAACCTCCAAATAGTGTGCGCACTCTCTTCTCAAGGGTATCCATGTTATCTGTAATGTTACACAATATATTCTATGGGTTTTTAAATGCAAAATGTAACTAGACTGTTTCAATACTTCATGAATTATTAAAACAGTTGCTACCAAGTTTAATAAAGAGCTTATATTCATAGCACTCTAGTTCCATCAGGGACTTGGTGTGAAATAATATTGTGCGTAAAATATATTTGCTGTAATTGAGACCATTACAGTTTGTCTCATTGCCAACTAAATATATCTACATTGAAAAGTCTGCATAGCTACAACTGCCCCTCTAAGGTCCTTATATAAGTTATAAACACCTTACAAATAAAAGATGTTACAAAATTTTTAAGTATTGGCCAATCCTGAAAAATATATTTATTTAGTATAGATATATAATCACGCCGAGTCCCTAATAGGGTACGCAGAGAGAATAGAGCACCAGCTCTCTCCCAACTTCCATACCTCTAAAGAGGTACCTACTATATATTATAAAATATAACTTTTTCGAAAAACATATATAATTATGTAGCTAAATACTACTGTATTATAATACTTACTTTGGACGGATAAATCCATTTCACGCATTTCTGTAAACCTGTCCCTCAATTCTTGAGGCAGATGCTCGATCACTGAAACAAATATTTTAGAGTTTGCAAAGCCCATTTATTTGAATAACATATTTTGTCATTGCATAAAATGTGTTTATTTATTTATTTACAGACACAAGATTATTACTATCATTAAATGATGTATGTCAAACACTAACAACTAAACACACCAGCATTAACCTGCAAATCTGGCGAGTATAATGTATATATCCTCACGCCTTCCCACAACGGTCCCCGAAGGGGAAGCCAGAGGTGTATTGGTAATACATACCCACAAACCCACAAATAAATTCCGTCAATCATTTTTATTATCTTAGAGTAAGCAGTAGTAAAGTTAAATATATTATCTTTATTATTAATATCGATTAGTCAATGTTTTGTTCACATATACACTGGTACTTTATTCAAGAAAATTTATTCTAGACCAATGTTATTGAATTGTGTTCAAATAACGCGCTCAATTCTTTACGTCTAAAACGCCACAATTCTGCCAACCGTTAAGCGTTACATCATCTTCACAGGACAAAGAAAAGATACTTACTTTCCAAATAATCTTCGAGATACAGCATTTTGGTAAGTTTAATTCACTTTCAAGTGTAATCAAAAGCTAAAAGGAATGTTATAAATGTGTATTTTCACTATCACGTTAAAGGAGGCGAATTAAATTACTTGCGTGCACAGTTGGAACAACGTCACCATTAGCTTACAAAAATATTGATTAGTAGTGATGTGATAAGCGCATTCGATGGTGGTTGGTTTCCATACGATTTGCCTTTGTTAAAATGTTAGTCATTTGAGAAACTCATACCAACGTATAAATAATGGTGCAAAGGTGGGCATTTGCTAGTGGGCATGTACACATGGCATTATGATGCGTTTATTATAATCTCAGTGGTATAAACAGTTGCATTTTGCAATTTTTGCATATGTGTCACTGGTTTTTGTTGATAATATATCAACTGCTGTGATAAAGCAACCTTAATTAAATGAAAAATCAACAGTGAATAATACAAAAAATAATACAGTGGTTAATAAAAAAAAATTTTCGTTCGTTAGTTGAATTAGTAAAATGTCATTAAACATTGATTTAGTAGCTGGCCCTACCCTATAAAAATATACCTAGATTCTGCAAAATAATACTTTCATAATAATTTCTTGAAGATATTATATAGATATATTATGTGAATTGTAATATATCGATGTCGCATAGAATATTGTTTGAATGCATTACTAGTAAGCGAATACCAACCGTATAAAACTAACGAAGTAAAAAGAGCGTTCATTATTAAACGTTTCGAAAAAAAAACAATGTTCACCATTGCGCTAATATGGCTGTGGTGATGATGACCAATCAATTATTATAATAATTGCATAACATTTTTTTTGTAGAAGTACTTGACGTGACATGGATACTGGTCTTTCTATATATACCAATTCAACTATAACTTTTATGAATATTTTTTTCATATTATTAAATATTCACGCAACATTGGTTAGGCTAGGACGCATTTGATGAAATTATTTATTTATTTATCTTAATAATTGTCAGAAAAACATATGGAATCCCACCTGGAATATCCTACTTATAATGTAAATGTGAAAGATTACGGAACTAGATAAAGTTTGGCTGGATTAATACAGGATTGTATTCCAAAAAGCTACCTTTGAAAAATTGCTTAAGAGATTTTGTTTATGTCTATAATAATGTGTAGAAATCCTAGGTCTCATGGTTGGTTAGTCTTCTGTTGCCCATTCCTATTTACGTAATAACGCTGTTTTACCATCGACAGAGGAAAATGATTCGGCGTCCACTGACAGAGATAACGTTGAAACTAGAGGATGTTCAAGAATACGAGTCGTGTCGTCGTGATCAGCCCCACACCTCGTCTGTGGGGACCGACATGCAGGAGGATACACCCAAGTCCCTCGCTGCTGGTACAAAAACTACAGAGGAAATACACAGTAGAATCGGCTACGCCCCCAAAAAGAAACCCAACGGCCCAAGCACAGTTTAAAGTAAATGAAACACATTCCTCTGTTATGTATTAAGTATGTGTAATCTCTAAAATCTCTAATAAATAATTATGTAACATTAATTGCGTTTTTATTAAAATTCAAATAAGTATACATATTACAAAGTAAATAAGGAAGGTATTCTTTACAAATACATTGACGCTTCTAATATTATAAAAGCGAAATCACGCTTGAGCGGCTGAACAGAATTGGGTGAAATTTGGTACACTGAAAGTTTTTTTTAACTGGATTAAGAAATGAGATCTGTTTTATTCCAGAAAAGAAATCTACCTTTGAAATATTTTTTTTCCGGGATGTAACTGCAAGGCGCAGCTAAAATGTATAATTATAGCAATATTAATACAAAATGTGATAGGTTGTAAATAGCTAGTTTAAAATAAGCCATCATTCTTATTTAAGAACAACTTGTATCAGAATACTAAGACAAAGGTGCAAAATATTTGAAGCTGTAAATTTTATGAACTAATCTTTAACTTTGTCAATTTGTGGTTTCAATGAGTTGTCGATGACCTTGGATTTGTTACGTCGTCGCCACAGGACACAGAATAACCTGAAACAAAATAGGTTCAAAATTTAAACTATTTAGATATTCTTGTCTTTACAACTATAGTTGTCATGATATAGGTATTAATATACCGAAATGTATCTGTCGCTCCTGGATAAATCTATGGATAAAAAAATTGATCTTACTGCTTTGAAGTTCGAGAACTAAATGAAATCAAAAAGTATCAATTAAATTATACCTCAGTGTAAGGAAGTACAATATTTCAGCAACACTCAATATAGAAAAGCCCATGAACAGTCCAAGCAGGCCTCCACAATTGGCAAGAAAGTCAGTCTGACCATAAAGCTCCGACCGGCGAGAGGTGATAAACTGGGCCTCCTTGAAGAATATCATAATCCGCGCAAATGTGAGACTGTAAAAGAAATTTGTTATTCTAGTGGGCACGAAGAGTATTGACCGAATGAATAATTTTTGTGGGGTCGTTAGCATTACAAATCAGTCGAGTATGACAATGTTGCAGAGAATTTTTGTTTCGGAAAATATTCAAATTTAGAAATCTTTTTAATTCTGCATTTTATGATTAAGTTGGTTCCTGAACCAGAGGCTTGGGAAGCGGGTTTCTCTTTAATTGAATTTATTCCAGTACCAAGGTATTACTTATTAACAATGAGAGATTTGGCAATTGTATATTAATTCATTGGGATTAATCAGTAATGCTGCTTAAGCGAGAAATGTGTGTGAGTATAGTAAGAACTGGTGTCCTCTGTCTCTCTCTCTCTGTGATAGTATGAAAGACTTACTTTTTCAAGCTATCGACCTCATATTTATAAGCCCTGAAGAGGTCTGCGAAGCTGTAGTCTGCTTGAGAGGTTTCGGCATCGTACTCAATGGAGGTGCATGAGGGAAGGCAGTTGCAGTGTGCCGACACTTCGCGCAGGTGTTCGAACGATTCGGACGAGTTTATACTTGATGGACTGTCCATTACTGTCTGAATCTCTATTGTTACCAGCTCCACTGCAATGCAACAAAACGCCTGATATCGTAGATATTTATTTAGGCAGCTCGCCTACTAGGATTGACTGCCTTTGTGATGGCTAGTCGTCTGGCGTGTCGTGTACCTAGTAAAAGTCCGCAAGCGGTAACACGGCGGCTTTGCGTAAGAAACTCCGTGGGGCTAAGTCAGTAAGTCTGATAGATACACTGCCCCCGAATCATGAGCCTTCCCCAAGTTAAAGAAAAGGTATCTATTTTTTTATTTAGAATACAAATAGGTTGTAGTAACTGAGCACTAAGTCCAAGCTTCTAGCACAGTCAGCAAATCGGTTCCGCCCGCTGGCCCAGAACCCGCTAGTCACGGAATTAGAATTCAAATGAGATAGTATATGTAACTACTTTAGTATGTAAAAAGTTTCGTAGGTATCATCTCGATTACAAAGACAGTGATATTAAGTAACTTTACTGCGATCTATGTCTAAATACTTACATGATTTTGATTATAGATTTTGGTTAGATTGTGCTTTTTAACAATTTGAGCCTATAGTATTTATTTAATACTTCAAATATTGTATCTGTAAGAAGTTAGTTTCAACTGTTCTGTGTAAATATTGTGTATTGTTATTGCGATAGATAAAATAAATTCCAAATGATAGTTTTATACGTCTATTCTTACCTATATCATAAAGAGGCAGCGTTTTTTTTATTGGTATGCGCTAATCTCAAGAATTAGGTAGGTACTAATCCGATATGATAAATTATTTTCATTTGGTAGGTAAGTACCTAGCCTGTATTTTTAGGAAGACGAAGGACAAGATTGCTATCTATATCATCAAGCAAGGGAGCGGGGCATTAATCATATAATATCATCATCATATTATCATCGGGGAGGTGTATATATAGGTAGTACCCACACACCCACTTAGGATATATATTAGGTGCCTATGTGACAGATGGCGAGTCCGTCGCCGTTACTCGGTTTCTATATAAAGTGAAATCATTGTATTATCAACGTACGTACATGTATTTAATAACCATGTATTCACACAACTATAGACATATATCTACAGATATTTTTGTATTGCTTATTCACAGCGAATTGTACAATCTATACTAAAACTTGTTATTTGATAGTTAATGAAGTATACATTTTGTTACTTGCTGTAAAATGGGTCTAAGTACTTACTCTGAGCTTTTTTGATGCAACTCATACTGCCCGCATTACAGGTTGTCATATTTGGGCCATCTGCAATATTTACACGATAATTCGTTAAAAAGGTTATTAAGGAAAGGTACGTACATATATGTATAGCACTAAAAGAAATAGATGTTAATATGTAACAAGCCGCAGCTGAGAACGCTAGTTTTTGTCAAAGCTAGTGCTTGGCAAGTAGGTGCCTGCCAATCATTAGGCTTTTCTTGGAATGCTTTACGACAGAGAACTTGACTCGTAATGACAGTCTGACGACTAATAAATAAATGCGAGACGGATGCACATATGGCTATATATGTAGGTATACATTTAAGAAACATTCATATCAATCGCCTTTACCACAGATTGAATACATAATATACTTTTGCGTGGTATCGTCCGCTCCTACAGTTGATGGTAACCACTTACCATCAAACGGTCCGCGTGATTGTTTGCTACTTTTAAATAAACAGGTACATTTATTAAGCATGTGTTACATATCCGGACACCCACCGTACATATGCACCTGACGGTGATTGTGCAATGAGGGATGGGACATTATAAATTCGATCACCCACGAAGCGCGGCGCCTTTTGTCTTCCTAACATCGGAACAATCGGACACCCCTTAGTAACTAAGTAATTGTATGTGCCTTTTGTCTTCCTAACCTCGGACCAATCGGACACCCCTTAGTAACTAAGTAATTGTATGTGCCTTTTGTCTTCCTAACCTCGGACCAATCGGACACCCCTTAGTAACTAAGTAATTGTATGTGCCTTTTGTCTTCCTAATATCGGACCAATCGGACACCCCTTAGTAACTAAGTAATCGTATAATAAGTGTCGTAGAATTAAGTACATTTTGTGGAAGTGAAATAAACACTTAAAAATCTAAACGGTTTTTTTTGAGATCCTCCGATGTGCATCCTGTAATTGGCGCAGTCGGTAGGATAGTCGAGTCAGTGCGTGCGCTAGTTTGGACTCTCGTGATACCGCCTTCGTACGTGCTGATAGCGTTTCAACGCCTCATCGACTTCCTGAAAGAACTGGGAGCCATCAGCGAGGATCTACTTGGGAGCTGCAGGAGTCACATCGGTCTAAACTTCGATCCAGCGTCGTGTCACTGCAATGTTACTGTGAGTTGCACAAATTCTAAAGATTGGTAGCTATATCCTTTCTAAGTGCCTTACTAACTTCCCAAGATTTTTCACCCACGATCTAATAGGGGTATCGCACCCCAAAGAACGTCCTCTCGCATCGCGCTAAGAGACGCTTACAGAAACTTAGATAATATAGAAGAAATTAACGATTCAAATATGAATACAATGAATTGCGAAGAAGTTATGGATAAGATTATTAGAGCATTAAGATTGGTACCAGAATTTGACGGAACCCCAAATACCTTAATTAGATTTTTATCATTATGTGATCAATTGGTTTTAGCTTATGTCAATCCAGCCCAAGGGTATGAGTTATCGAATCTAGCCACTAATGGTATACCCCGAGACTGGAATGGCATTAGAAGTATATTAATTAATAGCTTTTCGGACCACAGGGATAAAACCGCTTTATATTCAGATCTTTCTCAGCTCACACAAGGCTCTGAGACCCCCCACGTATTTTACGAACGTGTGCAAAACTTATTAAGTTACGTAATGACTTACATAGAATTGCATGACAGTTTAGATACCACTATAGAATCGAAGAGAACTTTATATAAAAAATTAACTTTAAAAACCTATTTAAGAGGATTGGAAGAACCCCTAGGCTCACGTATCAGGTGTATGCGTCCGCCTACACTTGAAAAGGCTTTAGAGTACGTACAGGAGGAAATGAACATTCTGTACTTACAAAACAGAATGTCCCATAAATATATAAAATTCAAGCTCAACTTGAAACGTTCCAGCCTGCTAGTAGAAGCAAAAGAGACCTATTTAATCCTTTAGGAACTATAATAAAATAAATTTCCGGTAATCTTGATAATGATGACGCCTTGAGGTTCGAAAATGCAATACATATTCTTAAAAATAATGATAACTTAATTTCAGATAAACTTAATCAACGTATAACCTTATATAAGGAATTTTCGGTTCAACAAATGATGGTACTTAGGAATTTAACTTTAAATCAACTTAGGTTAGATAAAGCTCTCTCATACGTCATAAATGTGACGTCATCGGACAGAGAACGAACTCTTAGATTCGCGCATCTTGTACAGCTGTTCGTTATACTTAGCGATAACGTACGGGAGCTATCGGATGAAATCATTAGGATAGAAAACATATTAGCTTTTAGTATTTCTATGTCTCTGCACCATTCTATTTTATCAGTTAAGGATATTGAAATAATGTTAAGTAAATTACGCAATCTGTATAGCACAGACGAGATTCTAAATTTAGATATTAGGTATTTCTATAACATAATTAGCTTAGGATCATTTTACTCTGATAGGAAGATCGTGGTCGTTCTTAAATTCCCCATAGTATCAAAACTAACATTTAACCTGTTCAGACTCTGTCCCGTTCCTAATAAAAACAATGAAGTTATCCTTCCTCCGTATCCCTACATAGCTACCACATCTAGCGAATTTGTGTACATGGAGGCTGAATGCCCGAAGGTTGATAGCATACACATCTGCGAGCAACATATAGGACATCAAATCCGGACCGAACCTGACTGTATAAATAAGCTCATTACAACTCAGGAGATAGATGGAACGTGCAAAATCACGCCTATCTCTCTGAACAAGGAGGCTCTGACGGAGCTAGACAATCGGCATTACATCGTGTCGTTCCCGAAGATTACAAAAATTCAGTTATCCTGTGGGCAAGAAAAACATCGTACTGTCAAAGGCAGTCACTTGGCAACCATACCCAAATTCTGCAAATTGACCACCCCGGAATTCACATTGGCTAATATTGAAGACAAAGTCAACGGAATTAGTGTCGAAATCGCGACGCTTCCTATGGATCAGATTCGCGAAACAAAACCAAGCTACCACCTGACTTCGACGAATCTCAGCACATTGCACAATATATTGAAACAAATTGAGTACGAGACACCTGTTCAAACAATTTCACCGAATTCAACTGATGTACTCTATCATACCACAATACCCCTTTACACCATCATTCTTGGAATATTAAGTGCAGCTGGCTTGATCATCGTGCTTTATGTACAGCGATTGAAGACAAAGAAAAAATATAAGATTACCACCGAACCTAAGGAGATTGAACTGGCAGAGCATAGCCGACGGGACGCAACTTTTGCATTAAGCATTGGCAAATAGTTGCTCATCTAGGGGGTGAGGTGTTACATATCCGGACACCCACCGTACATATGCACCTGACGGTGATTGTGCAATGAGGGATGGGACATTATAAATTCGATCACCCACGAAGCGCGGCGCCTTTTGTCTTCCTAACATCGGAACAATCGGACACCCCTTAGTAACTAAGTAATCGTATAATAAGTGTCGTAGAATTAAGTACATTTTGTGGAAGTGAAATAAACACTTAAAAAATCTAAACGGTTTTTTTTGAGATCCTCCGATGTGCATCCTGTAATTCATGTATGTTCTAACAATATTATGCTCGGTAAGTATTCTGAGCTTCAAATAGTAACTACCTGCCTTGTCTAAGCTTAAGTTAAAAAAAATCTGATATTCAACTATCTGGATATTACGAGTATATCCGATTTAAAGTATTTTCGTAGCGTGAGTGGGCGATGTAAGCAGCTAAGTATGGATATTAATACCCATCCACTGTATATTTAGCAAATCTAGATCTCATTTATTATGTGCTGTTAAATTTAATTGTAAGTGTTTCTTACAAGGCATGCCGAAATGGACGCAGCCGCATCTTGCGTAAGTGAAGTTAGCCAGGCACTCCATTTCGCAGTTAGCCTGAGTGTACACTTTGAAGTATTTGAGATACCTCTCGCTCGGGAAGTAGCACTGTCGCCTGGGAAATATGCACAAAAAATTATAAACAACGATTTTCTTCGTTTATTTGTAGATTATTATCGATCTTACTGCATGTGCTTGTGAAATGTGAAAATGCTTTTATTTTTTTATTTGAATAGTCTTTACAAGTTTTTGGTCAGAAGATTTTTTTAATTAGTCAGTCTGACACGAGTTTTGGAAGAAAAAAGTCATGAATGTCCGTGCCTTTCACTTGTCCTACCTCACTGGGTCATAGGGCTTGAGTCCAGGCGAGGTAGTCATCATTGTAGGCTTCACTGCCACCACCACTTCCTGAGCTAGGGGCGTTCGGAAGTACCTCTGGGAAACCCTCGGCAGCTCCGCAGGATTATGCAGCAGAATCTAAAAGACGCTGAATATTGTTGTACTCATTCGAAAATATTTATCAGTAAATAGTTGCACCCCGTATTGTTATCTGATACTATCATTAACTTTTTTTTCTAAAAGATGTCCTTTTCTGTTACTTTTTCCTTGGAAAAATAAATGTCAAGAGAAAGAACTTCGACGAAAGATCTAAAGAAAAACTATTTGGTTGCAAACTAGTAGTGACCCCAGTTTCACCCGCGTATAAATTTGTTTAATTGTATATTTTTTCAACAAATAAATACTCTTTCTTATAGGTAATATAAAGAAGTAAACGACATGAAATAATTTTTAAAAAGGTCGAGTAGTTTTTGATTTAAATCGAAACAAACAAAAAGCAATCCATGCTCTTTATAATATTAGTTAGATATAAATACTAACAAAGCAGATATGCTTACTTTAAATCCTTGCACAGGACCTCTGCAGAGATAATCCAAGTCTTCTTCATTAGCTTGTAATAAGAACGTCAGGCCAGATTTTATTCCAAAACCCTGAAATTATATGACTATACGTAAAAATAATGTTGTGACAACAGGGGTGTCATTGTAAAGATGAAGAAAGGCATGTTACCTTAGTTTTGACATATAGAATGGATGAGTGAAGAAAGATTGACGAAACAGATATAAAGAACTCACTAAAAGTATAAAGATAAAAGTCACTCCGCGTGACATGTGTGTGTAAGCAATGACTACAATTCTTGACTTAAATACACTTCGTATACTTGCAGAGCTCGAATAGGGTATACTTACGGATCCTCTATGGGGATATGTTTCTATTGGAGTGTTTGGAAGATAACCTTCCTCCAGGCTCCAAGATTCGGCCACATTGATGTGTTGCAAATAGGGGTAGTCGTCGTGAAGACTAAAATAACACAACCCATTAACTTTGAATAAATACAACGGCTCAGAATTTGTTTTTATATCCAGAACCTTTCTATGTTTTTCAAACATTGGTTTGGATCTCTAATTTATTTGACCTAATTTGGCTGTTAGCCAGCTTATGCAAAAATTTACTGCTAAGTGACCTTGGCAGTTAGTTTAACATATTAATTTATTAACCCTTCATTTGATCCAACGTCAATCGTTGGCTACGGGCGAGGCTAATTTAAACGTCCATAGACTACGAAAGCCTGTTTGGGGTGATGAAAAACCTGTAACACGACTTATGTAAGTTCTGCTTTCTACTATCTTCTAGTGTAAGTAAGTAAGACAAAAGTACCTACTCTATTCCTGTGGTATGTCCATGCAAAAATATATTAAAGATGTGCGAGTTCGACCTATCTATATATATAAGCTTATCAAATGTCAACATGTCATAAACCTAAATGTGTTATGTTCCTGGGGGGAGCTCTTCGTGAATGTAAATACTGGGATAGAACCCAACATCTTAAAAGCTTTGTCTCAAAGACGGTAATAACGGGAAATGTTACATTTACATCTAATCTTGAATCAAAAATTGGATGTGGATTTCGATATATAAAAATAACTTACTTTTCAGTCCTAAACAATTCTTCAGCCCTCAGTGTGTTAAATGTATAACACTGTCCTTCCTCAGTTAATATAGGCGAGAACAGATCCGAGCAATTTTCTCTGGGAGTATCTTTCCATTTACACCCGAAAAAGACATCAGTTAAATTCGGGGATACCTTAAAAAATACATACCTATTAAGTAGCAGGAATTACAGGTTTCTTATCATGTGTTTTGAATTAAGGAACTTTACCTCTTTTATGTTATTAACAGTTTCCAGAGCTGACGAGAACTGTCGACCTTTACCTGGAGCCAGATGATCGTCACAAACCATTGATACGTCTTCATACAGTATTTTTCTGATACAATGTAATATGCATTGATTAAGAAATTAATTAAGTATTCATTCAAAACCAGCAAACATGTAAAAAAAGATGAATGGGATGACGCCTGTAAGTCTGAGAGAACTGACACTGCTCTCTCTGCCTTCCCCGGTAGTGTTCGGCGGTGGGTATAGTATAATAATATAATATAATCCTAAAAATCGATCGTTTTCGAGGTCTCCCGTGACGAGTGGACGGGCAAATCAGCCATAGAATGTTCCAATGCCGCCAGACACAGGGGACACCAGGACAGGGGTTTGTTTCGAAAAAAATAAGGTATATAAAGAAAACTGAAGAATTAACTTCTTCAGTTTTCTTTATATAGCTTATTTTTTTCGAAACAATATTCAATAGATTAGTCAAATAGAATTTAGACAATAATAATAATAATAACAATAAAAAACATATTTTACTTACTCCTCTTCGGTCAAGTTCATAGAAGTGGGGTCCGTGTAATTATACATATGATAATATTCTGTGAAATTAAATACTCTTTGCTTGGCTTTTGTTTCAAAACATACGGTCACGGCAGGGTAAGGTATCTGCGGATAAACCACCAATTACACAACCAGGGCCATTTACGCTGGTCATAACATAGCTGCCTATGGAATTAGTTTTATATTCATATTAGTTTTATATTAATAATTACCAGGATGATATGTTTTTTTTTCGGAAAACTGTTATGGAGGTACAATGGAGAGCTTAACTATTAAATTTAGTTATATATGACAGGGTAGATACTATTCCTCACATCGCACCTATCTTTAACCACACTGATTACTTCTGCCAAAACATTTCGAGAGATATGTCTACATCTCTCTATGTATTTAAATAACAAACAATGTGTTTATGTTAGTCCTCAATACGTTCGAAAAACATTGATCAGATTGTGATAATGATTGTGACTTTGGTAGGGTGTTCTGAGATCGCCCGCGAGGGTTCCTGATTCAAAAGAAATAACTTGCAAGATTTGCGTTGCATTGAAATGCGTAGCTACCAGTTGCAGCTAGTAACCTAAAAATTTAACAAAAAGGCGACGGACTTCGTATGAGTCTTATTAACACCTAAATGTATCTCCAGCAAAATTAGGATGTTTAACCTCGGCCTAGAAATCTGATCTAAACGGTTGTGTCTCATATCCATTTAAATTTCCTCATATAAGTTTCAATTTGAGCTTAAATTTAACAAATAGAATAAATCTAAAGGCAAAACCTTAAATAAAAGACCCAACGCTTTAAGAGACAAGACTACAATTCTAAATTCTTAGTATTTAGCCGCACGAGAAAATAAAACACGTTATTATTGATCAACAAACCTGCCAGACAGGAGTGGGGTTTTCAGCAAAGCTCACAATCACAGGACTGTCGTTCCATTTGATCCATACCTTCCTGATGAGGCCAGCGCAGAGGACCACACAGCAGATGAACATGAATAGCCAAAATACCCTGAAAATATTCATAGACGTCTATTAAATTTGTCTGTAAGATGTAATTTTGGATAAAGAATCGTCAATTGCGCAATCTCACTTCTCCACAATAGTCCGCTCCCTTTCACCAATATATTTGAGTCCGTGAAGATTGGAATTCACTGTATAGTCCACGAGGTAGTCCTTGACAAAGTTGCGTTTTACTCTGCTTTTGGAAAGTGCAGGGTATTGCACATTGACAACTTTATTGCTTTTCTCCAATTCATTGTCGGTAATTATTCCGATACTACCAGTTCTGCAAATAAAGTTGATTGATACTTATTGATAATCGCAAATGTTTGAATTTTTATTATTTTTATATGTTAGATGATACCTCGAGTGCCTCCGCATGGTGCCTACGAGAGACTACGACTACCATGTCGATGTGAGTATTAAAAAGTTATTTTTGGGCTTGGTGGCTAAAATATGTCATTTGTGCCATCCTGTGGGACATGTTGGCCAATTACTAAATTAAAATACGTCAAACTCCACAGGGCGGACTACATACATTTGGCATGTCATTATTTTAATTGTTTAAATATGCTGTATCATATAGGTTAACAAATTGAATAAAATTAGCTAACGACTCAATTAAAAAAATACATGTCCTTATCTTTATAATAGATAACAACGCTATAACTTTGGATAATACTTGTTATCCGATTGTCTTTAGAAGTATCAATATAGATCAGCTGTAGAATTTAGATAGACATAAGTTATGTGACATGAATTGTTTAAATTTAAGCCCACTGTATAAGCACGCCTATTTAGCACCATTAGGTATCGCCTTACATATAACCTTAAAGGATTAAAATGATAACATGCAATGGCAATAACGATATTTCCCTAGCGATTTTGTAGAGTAACTAATCATATTAACAAGCATTGTATAGTGCCATAGGTGTTCTAGAATGTTTGTTAATACCTATACACTACTCTTATTAAAATTAAACTTTCCCATCTACCATGATCACGTTTCAAATAATTTCTAATTATCCCCCGAAAACATTTCTGACACCACGACATTTATATTATAGGAAAACATCGAGAGGAAACCTGCATACGTTGGAGAAGAAATTCAAAGGCATAAGAGAGGTAGGACATTTTCCGGGGTTTTCGGTTTGAATCTAGAGCTGCCCGACTGGGGCAGGACCTCCACCTTATAGAAGTCTGTAGCCAAATAACACAATTTATTGTGTTGTGTTCCGACGCGGGGACTAAGGTCTCCAGTAATGAGCTCTTTAGGGAAGGGGGAGGATTGTTATATTGTGTTGGCAGCAGAGGAATTAGTAATATTATGCTGCCAGCATAGCATAACTCTCCGAACATAGAGTGGCAGCGCGCAAGTGATACTTCGATATCGTTAACGTAAATAGGCTACGGGGCTACGGTAACTGTTTCCCATCAGATGGGCCGTATGCTTTTTTGGCACTATTTTGGTATAAAAAACGGTCACATTAAAATCTAAAAATATATCTGGTGGAAAGTGGTCGTGTGAGTAGTACTAACTACATATACATCTCTGCCTACCCATTCGGGGACCCTTGTGGGATGGCTCGATGTATATGTATTTATTGACAAATACAATACAAAAACATACCTTCAAATTATTGGTCAGCTATTAGGGTATGTTACTACTTCAATGTTTTACGACATATAAATATATACTCGTACATACATATCAACACGACGAGTCCCTCACGGGTTAGGCAGAGAGAATAGAGCGCTAGTTCTCTGTAAACTTACATACCTCTTTCGCTTTGTCCATATTCATCAGTCTCATCATACATGCTCGCCAGTTTGTAGTACCTACTCTTGACGTTTCCATCCTTGAGTGTTCGATCGATGTGATCTTCCACACACTTCCGCATTTATTACGTTAACTCTCTTCACACATCCTGTCTTTAGGTTATATCTATAAAGTATAAATTTTTGTTATTCATTGCTAACAACTATTGACTCACAGGCAGTTTTTCCTCGTTCATAACAAATGTTAATGATAAATCAATCAACGTCTTTATGAGTAACATAACCAGTGTAATTCATATTACTATTCGGAAAGATAATCATTGTGTGTGTATCATGGTGTTTGTCATAGGTACTTGGTTGATGATAATATGATTGCAGTACAAATGCAGATTAAGCAGATGTTGCGCGGCACGCGTTCGCGTCGATCCGTCCCCGCAACTCGGCAAGTGTTGCGATTGAGATTGGCGGGAGTGAGTGAATGCGAGGCACTGACTGCTTGCCGGTCGCCGTCGCCCGGCCCACACTACGCTACCAGTAGTACCAGACCAGTATTTGTAAGGTCGCTGCCGTAGACAGCCTCTTGGAGCGTTGAACGTTCGTCAGCTGCGAAGAAATACCTTTTTACCTTTTTTTGGCGCGCAAATTACCAGCATGGCGGCGACAGAAGAACTAAGTGGAATTCTCTCAAGGAGACAAGAGATTAACGAGAAGCTCGAGGAAGGTGTTGATATTAAGCCAAAATATAAGTTCGTGAATGTTTACACGGAGTTTCATGAATTCACCAGGAAGGAAATAAAACAATACGAGGAGACGTTTAACAAGTAAGTGGATATTTGAAGTTTGTGGCGAATCTAATTTATATTAAATATAAGCAGAGTATTATGCCAAACACATTCATACGTAATTTAACTTTTAAGATTGTGAACATTATTACATGTTTGTTAAATAAGTTTAGGTATGAAGACGTGAAAGGTAAGTGGTAATAAGAGATTGTAATATGCAAGAATTCGTTTATTGAATTTACTTAATGCATTCAACTTACTGAAAAATCAAGGATCCCTAATTAAATGTGTGTTTACAACGAGTTCATTTCGACATTAGATAAGGGAACACGTTTAGGAATTAAGTGGGGTAGATAAAGCATATGCGAACATATTTGAGTTGGGAGTGAACTGCAAATATTTGGTTAGTTGACTTAGGTAGTTGTAGTTTTATCTACTCAGTGGAAATAGTAGAAAATCTTCCTTAGATCGGTCTAATAATAATGTAAGTAGCTCACTCATTATGATATTTTACTTAGCGTGCAACACGACGCAGGGTTGTCTTAGGAAATAATAATTATGGTTAGAACTGAATCTCCCTCGGAACGATAATGATATTTTAATAAGTTAGCAACAACTTACGGTGTTACTCGCTGCTTAAACGTGAGAGGTAAATGATTTCTCTGCAAATAAAATATGTTTTAGTCCTATGCGAGTAATTGAGAAACAAAAGTCTTTTTACAATTTTCACAATTGTAATATTAGTAGGTAGCATAATTAATTACCTATCAAAATTACGACGCTAATAATGCAAGCATATTCTACATATATAGGTAACTATATTAATATTATGGTTGTACCTATAGGTAGAAAGGCTAGTAGCAGATATTATCCGTGATTAGTCACACCCCACCTTGAGCACACATCACATTTCATTTTGAATATTGTGTATGTTGTTTTTTTCTTTTTGTTATTCACCTCAATGGACTCGCCGTTCTGTCACGCTGGCACCTAATATACCTCTGGCGGAATGTGGGTGTGTGGGTATTACCTATACACCTCTGCCTAGTGCCTACCCCTTCGGGGACCCTTGTGGGAAGGCGTGAGGATATATTATTATTAATATTTTATTCACCTCAGTAGGAACGTGAAAAAATAAATTCTCTGGTTAAACTCAAATGAAACAATTTTTATGTTTAGTGCATTGGCCAAGCCTGTAGATAAACTCTTAGAATATACAGACAGCTTCCAGACTAGTCTACTTTAATCTAATCTTATTGCCTACAGTGAGTCAATGCGATGAAAACAATAGTTTACTACTTTTGTACTCGACGTAGGGCAATGTACTTTTAGTAGCTATCAGAGCCAAGCTGACAGTGCAGCACTGCGAATAATAATTCTCTTCATAGGACAGATATTGTAAATAAACAGCTTTACATAATCATATAGTCTACGTACCTAAGAAGCCAAGTACCGGCAAAAAAATACTCGCCTTATTTCAAACAACTAAACCTTCCAACCCAAAGAAAAAAAGGAAAAACAATCTTATTTTACATTGTCCTGCAATTAAGGGGCACATTACTGCTTGCTGCTATTAACAACCTAAGTTAATAATATTTACAAAGAACATTTGAAACTAACTACTTACAGATAAAATATTTGTCCCAAATCGGTATCCCGAGGCAACGTGCCAAGAAGACTAGCAGCATTGCCACGCTGGATAGCAATGCTGATTCTCTGAGCGAGATATGTTCCAGCCCGCCTGTCACAACCTAAGTTAATATTAGCTTTCAAATGAAATTTGATGTAAAATATATATCTTTATTAACAATAACAACAATTAACAATATTTACAAAGAACAGTAAGTAAAGTTATGTTAACTATATGTTAAATATCGTCAATGGAACCTAATTTATTAGGTGAAATGACAGCATCGTTCGCATCGCACCATCGTGGGAGACATAATGAATGGGAGTCACGCCATGTTTATGAGAATTATAATTTACATCATCGCGACTTTCATTTTAAGCTCGGTAAATGTAATAATATTGTAAATATTCACACAGCACACTAACATACACACCAAGGGACTTCGGCTCATGGAATTAACTAGGTAGTTTAACAGATATATACATACATATGTACATCACGCCGTCCCTCGCGAGTTCTTCAGGGGAATAGAGATGTTTGTAAAATGTGAATTTGTTTTCTCCTTAAACTTACATACAGACCTCTTTCGCTTCGTCCGTCGGCCCGACTCTCGCAAACGCCGGCACGTGCCGAGCCAGACGCACAAATCTATAAATAAATATAATCTATTTATTTCAATCTAAATATTTAGGCAGCCTAAATTAAATTTAAATAAAATTACCAGTCCAGCCCAACTCCCTTACTCACGATCCATGTTTCGACAACTATGTTTTATCGCTTACATAATATATTTGAAAGTACCCGCATTATCGGTAACCGGAAATAAGGATCAAAACCCAATCATGTGTATGCGTGCCACATATTCCCAAAGCTAGTTCCGGTGCGTACAGCCCGCATATGCTCTGCGTTATAGACAATTTGGTACCTAACTTTTTTCTTGCTTTTTTTTATTTTATGTAAATTTTGGTAACCATACAAAAATAAACCAATCTTTATTATCTTTATGAAGATTAAAAAAAAAGAAGTAAAGAGTTACTCCCTACTGATAAGTATATTTAGAAGTAGCAGTTAATAAATAACCTAATAAATAGTAAGTAGGTATGTATATATACTTATATATAGATATTTATGTATACTTTACTGTATAGTTTTACATATCAGAAAGAGTACCTACCTAGTAACTTGCATGCTTCGAATTGTTGGTCAATACAAACAACGGACGAGCTATTGTTAAATTAATAAACAATGCACTTCTATATGTTATATCAACAATAAACGGATTAAAATTAATAAAAGTATGATCGGAAAAAACGACACGGGATTTTTAAAATTAAATACTTCAGAAAAAATGCGAGTGTCACATTATGTAGGTACGTGACAGGCGGGCTGCAAAATACCTCGCTCAGAAAATTAGCATTGCTATCCAGCGTGGCAATGCTGCTAGTCTTCTTGGCACGTTGCCTCGGGATACCGATTTGGGTCAAATATTTTATCTGTAAGTAGTTAATATACAACGTTTTTTTAAATATTGTTAATTGTTGTTATTGCGAATAAAGCCATAATATACAAGGATATTCTTAACTATAGGTTTGACAGGGCTTCATGGTTTCCCATGTTGATCCGGAACCTCGGGCTCCAACAAGTTGACGCAGATTAAAGACAAACCCGTGTATTATGTAACTCAGTATCTAAGTATTACTACTGGCTGACTCATCAAACATAAACCACAAACGTAGGAATTATGCGACAATGATTCATTAATATGTTTAACCTATAAAGTGACTTGTTGGCTTAACTACGTTGCATATAATAACATTACACGTATTGAAAATTTTTTTACATACATTAAGTCGACCCAAACACTCAAGGATGTTGGTAAACGTCAACAGTACCTACCCGAAACCGGTGAGAATATATGAAGAGGCTGTTGAATGTGGACGGAGCGAAAGAGTTCTGTAAGTTTAAAAAAAACACGCTTTTTATAGAAAACCGAACTAAAAAATTTAAAAAAAAAATTAATATATTTAAATTAAGAATAGTGTTAAAAATCACAATAAACATAAATTAATAATAGCGTTAAAAAAAAAGAAGAAATCACTCATATATGTACACTATTAAACGACATTTGACATATATTCCTAAATATACAAACTTACAAAACATAAACTTGCAATGTATTCGATTTTTCTGATAAGAAGTGTATATGAATGTTGAAAATGTTGTGCCGATCCTACAGCTTCGTAAAATTAAGCTTAAAATCGTTACTGGTTGTGGCTGATAAGAATGTGGCAAACAAGAGGGGTCCGATAAAAACCCACGCAGACTTTCAATTGGTCCGCGGGAATTTGTCGTAAGTGTCGACTCCGGGGTTATAATGCCAAACGACAAAATCAATGTTTTGAGACCAACGTGACTCACAGTGTCACGTTATTTTACACATCTCGTTTATTCTTTCAACACGATTCATACTTTAAAGCAACGGGTGCTTACTAATATGAGCAATTAACATAGGTGTGAGTGAGTAAATATTTACTTTTAATACAATTTATCACGAAGTGGACTGGTATATCCGGTGTCCGGTGAGTGATACCATGATAATGTATCATGTTTCATTATAAGGCCATTGTGCTTTGTAAATATACCCAGAAGTATTTTGGAATATGACGTATATATATAATAATAATACGTAGATAAAGACTTGACCTGTAAAATACAAATTACACGCTAATTTTAAACAGTAATAATAGTAGAGTAGCTATGTGTGGTGGTGTAATGTATTAATAAAATTTGTTATTGTGGCAAAAGATGCTGTTCGCGTACGTAAGGATGTAAGGAGGCTTAACCCTCGATACCCTCCAAGTACTCTCTGAGTGGACTTTTGCGGGCATTTGAAGAGGATCTCTTCAAAGGATCTCTCGGTATAATTGAAGTTTTTCGAGTAGACCGCTTTAAGAAGATCGCATGCAAATGGCACCGTTTCCGGGCAGTGTTGTAATCCTGCGTTGCATAATCATTCAAAAAACAACATGAAATAAGTTGGCAGAAGCGGGTCTCTTATACTAGTAGCACAGATAAACTCACTCAACACAAAGCGACTGATACCTCAAGGTGTGCATGAGCCTCATCAGATAGATCGTAGGGTTTGCTACTTTTATCGTTAAAATATCAAATGTAGGTAAACGTTCAAATACCGGCACTTTTATAACTTTATTGCCGCAAGGTGTCGTGGCGTATAAACGGTTTATTTTCAGTAACAAAATATAACATGTACAAACGTGTGCATGTTTTGTAATCAAATAAATTGTTAATGGATTGTGTCATTCTATGTTAGATATACCAATTAGACAAGGCTTTCGCCAGTTGCCTACATACATTTACCTCAAAAGCTCTTAAGGCCAAGTTGTTTACGTAATGAAAGCATACATACATAGTCCAATAATATTGTCACGCCATCCAGTGAGGGTCTCCAAAGGATTAGGCAGACGTACAGATAACTACGGTTGTGTAACAACTTATGTAAAATCCTTAGAGTTATTCTGAGGCATCTTTGAGATTCATGAGATTGGTTAGACCCCATTTAGTATCCTTTATAAGAAGAACTTGGTAGCCGCAGATCACCCTATCTATGTACTAGGTATTAGGAGATCGTGTGGACGTAATTATGTAGGTTGTTTTTATATAAGGTATGATTGACACATGCATGGTAAGTGACGTATTTACATATGATGTGGCCATATGGTCATATATGTCGCGCTGGCCCATCGATTGGATATGTGGTCGATGATACTAAACTTGCCAGTTGATCTAACTTTGTTGGTTACAACATTTTTAACACAGAACAACCCAATTTATTTGAATTATTGGTTAAATGAGTAGGTAAAAGTTGTCTTAGGTTTCCGATATTGAACGTACATACATACCATCACGCCGAGTGCCTCACGGACTAAGCAGAGATTAGGGCTAAGATAGACCTCGATATTGAGCAAACATTTGAAAATTGTTATGTGACTGATAGACTTAACAGGCAAACTTCCCCGATCGTGCGAAAGGGTTTTCGTAATGTATGTAGTATACCATAACCGTTAACAAGCAAGTACCTACTGTCTGCGATCGAATTGGAAATGGCGATATTCCATACAATAACAGTAAAATTGCAACGTTGTTGAGAAAGAGTTTTGTTCACAGGTTATTTGCCTTGTACCTATGTTGTAATATGAACGGTTGTGTAGGTAGGAAGGTACGTAGGTGACCGAGATTATGGTGTCGCGTCGTGCTATTAGAGCAATATTTTCAATTCGCAGTGATTATTACGAAAGTATTTCGACGGGTAACTGACATGTAGGAAGACCACTCAAAATTATGTTAGATTATGTTCCAATATTATGTTCCAACCCGCTAGTCATAAGAGGCCTCGTTTAGACGACACCCTTGTAAATTTTTTTTTTTACCACATTGGTGGCAAAAAAGCGGTCCTCCTGATGGTAAGCGGCTACCGCCGCCTATAGACGCTTGTAACACCAGGGGTATCACTCGCGCGGTGCCGACCCTGCAGGAATCTTTTCACACCCTTCTTGAAGAACCCCATGCTGTACTCTCCAGGAAAAACCTTAACGGGGAGCCCATTCCACAGCCTACACAGCACGTTCCAGTAATTTGGTAACAAGAGTGTACTACAACAATCAGATCATAAATAATTTAGCACAATACCTCTTTAATGAATTAAGGAGACCTACTTACATAGCTCATGTACCTACACCAACCAGCCAGTGCTAAGATTGAAAGCGGTAGCTATATACTAGGATAAAATCGTCTTGTGTCACTGTACCTGTCACTTGTGGCGCCACAATTCCTCAGCACAATTCTAAAAGACTGCAATTGTTTGGTTATGAAATGTATAGGAAATGACTGATTTACATTGTATCCTTATCCTGAACGGAACTATAATTCGTTGTTTCATAAAAAATACACGCCGCCTCCTGTAATTAATTTAAACGAACTATGATTTTGCGAGTGTAGTTAATTACTTTAATTAATTAATGCATTATGTATTTCAGAACTAAGTCTACAATAAATTGTACCTCCGCCTGTTCAAGGCTTTGAAACTAAAAATCTCCGGCTACGAGGCGAATGTCGGTAGATGATATTATATCGAAAATGTAGTTTGGCCTTATTCAAGCCCACACCAAACATGTCTTTAGTCTCTTCCCTTAAAAGGTCTCGTGCACAAAATAGTACCAGGGAAACTAACTGAAGGTAGGCATAGACTATTTCAGTTATAATTACTTATATATGCTTTATACATGTTTCTTTGGAGAAATAGTCATAATAAAACTAACGGGGCAGGCGGGCCCTCTCTGCCTATCCCTTTAAGGCCTCGGCATGATTATATGTGTGTGCCTTAGTAAATAAATAAATAATAAATAAATACCTGGGACAATTCCACACAAATTGACCTAGTCCCAAATTAAGCAAAGCTTGTGTTATGAGAACTACGATAACACAAGCTTTATATTTACTTATATAGATAGATATATACTTAAATACATAGGTCATCCAAGACTAAGGTAGAAATATTCGTGTTCATCACACAAATATCTGCCCTGAGCGGGATTCGAACCCGCGACCTCAAGTTTCGCCGTCAGGAACCTCTAACCACTAGACCAGACGGTCGTCAAAAAGAACTATATGAAATGAAGCCTCAAATTACGATCGTGAAATGACATGATAGTCATGACTTAACGACTGGCGTTGAATTTTTTTACTAGCAATAGTAATGAGACACACCTGATGAAAAAGTTGCCGTAGCTATGTTGACGCTTGGAGTAAAGCTCGCGCATAAATAGAGAGCGTATCAAAGATTTCCATACTCCTTAAATAAAGAGAAAAAAGAAAGATGTTTCTGGTTATTCAATTCAGGCCGAGTGTGCCGTGGTGGCCGAGTGGTTCGAGCAATTGCCTGCGACACAAAGATCGCAAGTTCGAATCCCGACTGTACCAATGAGTTTTTCTGAACTTAAGTACAGTGATTAGTCACACCACGAGCTTTACGGTGAAGGAAAACATCGTGAGGAAACCTGCATATGTCAGAAGAAATTCAAAGGCGTATGTATAGTCGTGCTTGAGTAACTGCGATGGACTCGTTATCTGTCACGTTTGCACTTAATATACCTCTGGCGGAAAGTGGGTGTGTGGGTATTACCCATACACCTCTGCCTACCCCTTCAGGGACCCTTGTGGGAAGGCGTGAGGATATTATCTACTATCAATAAATATTTCTCGAATTACAAACAAGGTTACAAAAATTATATGTTACAGCGCCAGCATGTGCCTATTCATTTGTTTATAACGAAAAGACACGTAAAGTGTGTCAAGTTAGATTAAAATGCCTGTAGCCCGAATAGTTCAGCCGGCGTCCGTACCAAAGGTTGCGGAATTCACAGGCAATTTGGTCTTATTAGGGCGCGTGATAGTACCAGTCTTATTATCATTGGCCTAATTTTTTCAGAAGTTTATGGGTTGCTCGTAGACTCCGATGTTTTATAGCTCGTACCGACCTATATCTTGCTTTGATGGATATCTAGGACGTATTTTATTAGAGAATTGCTAGGTTAGAATGGTTAAGTTTAAGAATAGCTTAACTAGATAATAATTTAACTTAATTACTTAGAATATTCATGAGTTATGGTTCCACAAACTAAGTTATACCTATATATATGCTTTTATCGGGGGGAAAACCTTAATTGAGCCTAGAATACATTTATTCTAGGGAAACACATGAATCTTACCGCGTGCATGTCATGTTGTAAGAGTTCGATATAATATTATTATTATACCTACATTGCACATTTCAATTAAATGCGTGTCACATCGCAACAAATATTGAGTTAAAAGCTTTTTGTTTATATAAAGAACATGTATTATATAGATGCCTTATGTTCATATGGTTGATTTTGACAGACTGGCTTTCAGTCAGTCAATTTTACCTAAGTATGCAGACAGCTAACAATCGATGTTGTTCTTACTATCATTGAAATTTTGAAAATTACAGTAAGTAGGGAACCAACAAATTGTGAACAATGATTACTTCCCAAGGATATTTGGCGTCTGGTTAACTAGCGTGATATTATGCTTAATAAATATGTTGTTGTTATTGTAGGTAGGTACGCCTGAGATGATAAAATAACACCACAATGTTACCGCATGCGTAAGCGTATAAACACATTTGGCTCCCGCAGCGATGGACTGTCAAAACTACGTTTGAGGCATTCGTCAGTTTAATTATAGGAATATGAATTAATTTATGACTTTTTTTCCGAACTGACGGTGATTTATCTCACCGCCTGTAATGTTGGAAACTACAGTTACAACTTTGGTGTAACATGGGTCGTGTCTAATGAAGGGTAAAATAATAGTTTTGAGGAGGGATCATCATAGTTATTTTGGAAAAAACGCAAGTGTAAAATGTACATATGTAGGACACGCATACATAGGTTAAGGTCTATGATGAACCTCAGGTGTTATTAAATACACATCTTTAACGGGAATGAAACTCGCGACTTCAATTTCGCAGCCAGGATCGCTGACTACTAAATCAGGATCCTAAGAGATAGTGTAGGTGTTTTAAACAAAAATCATGTCGGTATTATTGTTAAATAAAACGACAAATATCACCTTTTTTAGATTACAAGACTTCCATTGAGTATTTTTTCATCTTACATTAGTATGTATTTGCTTTTGTCAATAGTGTATATACTTTATATAACGTATACCTAATATGTTAAAGTTGTGGTATAATGATAAGAGATTTAGACAGATCTCGCGAGAATAGCATGGGTAATATGAATACATTATTCTACCTCGCTTAGCTAACAGGATTACCTTCTGTCTCACCTTGAAACAGCTCGCCTCTATTAGGTACATACATTGTACCGAGAACATATTCAGCTCTTAGAGTCGCTTAGAATATAAGCCGGATTAGTGCAGACGGTAATTAGGTTTTACTAATCACGCAATAAGCCTTATGTAAAATAATAAAAAATATATTCTCATAACATGTCAAACCTTCATAATTGAATTGAATTAATCACATAATATTAATGTCAACACAAACGAATACTTTTGCCTGTATTTAAATAAATGTTAATTATGACTGGGTAGGTACATAAGTAGGTAGACATCTATCATGGACTCTGTTCCAGTCGTTTCGTAGATAACGCGCATTAGCAACTAATAGTGCTAATAAAACAAGGGGACAGGGCCTTCCATTACGTGATGTCGCCATTGTAAAGAGTGCGAACGAGGCAGATTTCCAGATGTCATATACATCTGTCCCCTTCGCATACTTCAATCATGATGGCAATAACACGTTATAATACCTAGTACGCTGCTATCCTTAGGTCCCCTTATCATTTGACATATAGGTGGGCAACGCCAAGTAATAGGTACCAACTCACCAGTAATATTTTGATATTCACGTAACTAACGAAAGAAAACGAACATTTTTAAGAATTATATATACCTTCCACGCCTTCTCACAAGGGTCCAAAGGGAAAGGTAGAGAGGTGATGCAACAACCTTATATCGGCAGAAATATATTACCGTGCCAACGTGACAGGTAATTAATAAAAAATATAGTTTTGAAATATACGTACGGGCCGTAACAATTTGTTTGCCGTAGGCTACGTCAAACATAAGTCGTTACCCTCAGACTAACTAATAACTTTTGCTTATCTTTACAATGATAGTCAATGAAGATTTATTCTTGTTTTGCTGTTGTGAAATAAACAGTATGAATGATGTCACTAATGTAGGTGAAACGAGTCTACCTACAAACGTACGTGCTTCACATGCTAAATATCTTGCTTATTTAATGCAATATAGGTTGGAATGACGAAATGTTACGGTACCACTTCGGACCAAACAAGTGTGGATGTGCCTGTCGACTCAATAAAGTACCAATTTGTTAATGTTGATATGATAAAGGAACTATAATTATGATAGGTTAGTTAGTTATACTGGAAGCATTGAACTCTAGCTTTTTATAATCTCTAGGTACTAAGAAGAAAATACTGCAGCTCTAAAGCGAGGACGGTTCATCTGCTGAATCTTTCAGAATAACTTGAATGGAGAATTAATAATGTGTACGGTAACCAGAAAAAGTGCAATGAAGTCTTGCTAACCATTTACCATAATAGAAAATTTTAAAGGACCGAAATTGAATTCCTTTAGTGTTCCTAATCAGGCCAAATATATACTGCAAATATCTAGATAGATACCATACTCGACTTACTTCATCCGGTTCACATGCTGTAATTGAGGGGTGCAGCCGTACGGCGACCTTACTTAGCAGGATATTATCAATGACAGTCTTTTGAATTGTCCCCAATATCCCAGTTTAACGCATTCAAAATATGTATGCTTATTCAGAACTAGCCGTGGCCCGCGGTTCTACTTCTCCGCTCCCTTTAGTATTATGATAATATCACCTGCCTTTCTCAATTAACGAGATATAATAATAAGGAGTGATATAAATTCAATATTATATATATATGATGTTGATCAGTCTTCAATGATACAAGAATTTGAATTGTATTTAATAGGTAGGTAACAGTCAGAAATGCCGTACCAAAGATTCCTACTTGGGGAAAGTGTGCAAGTATAAGGTATAAGATATGAATTTAAATTAGCATTCGGTATTCAAGACAATAACCGCAATTCCCTCCATTAGCTATGGTAAGGTGTTAGAACAGTCATAGCGGTTTCATAAATTTTCTAATGATTCAGCTGTTGAGTATGGGGTAGGTGATGTTATGAAACATCTGTCGGCGCTTTCACTACCATAGTAGATTAGGAGTACTTTTTTTTATACAACACGAGTGGCAAACCATCGAAAAGCGAGCTTCTAGATTTCAAGGCACGTAATAAAACCTACAAAATTAAGCCATCGTTACCTGCTACATGGTGCTCTTAGCAGGGTTAAGAGTTTTGAATACCTTGGTCACTGGCTTATGGAAGGCACGGATGATTGTGCCATAAAGAGAGAGAACGCATTGACAGCAGGTTTACAAAGTGTGACAGAAATGTCAAGATAACTCTATTTAGGGCATACTGCCAAACATTCTATACCTACCTGCTGTGGACCAACTACACGCAGGGGGTATACAATGCTTTGCGTGAGCAGTACGACGCATTCAGGATACTGTTGGCGCTGCCTCGGTAGTGCATCAGCAATGTTTGCTGCAACATACACTGATGACTTTTTTTTTTTAAGATAGAGAAGACAAAACAGTCTTCTGAGTGTTATTATTAAGAAGACAGAGGGCCATCTGTATGGGCATCTGTGTAGTCGGCATGTGCCGCACTCAAATATTTACGGCACCCATACTGTAGGTAATATTAAGTAAATAACCTATTTTAAATATTTATCGAATAGTTTATATTGTTGTCATTATTATGAAGTTGTATGTATGTCGTATATGTACATATATTTGGTTAGATTTAAGATATTGTATGGACTTTCGTCTGAAATAAATGATTCTTATAGAAAATTTACAATGTAATTACGATACATCGACGATTTGTTCTTATTAATACATCCCTACAAAATTTTCTATAGAAGTTCCAAGTTTTTATTTCTTATACTTATATGTATACCTACTACTTACTCAAACTTATAAAAATATTTTCGTACTCCAATCAGTATTTGCCATTTTAACTCATTATGGGCCCATACATGTCAGTTTTTAAGGCAAAGTAACGTTTTTTTTTTTGACAGATTCGACGAGGGTCGTGACGGTTTCCTCGACCTGACCGAAGTTAAGCGCATGATGGAGCGGCTGGGCGCTCCGCAGACACACTTGGGCCTCAAGGCCATGATATCAGAAGTCGACGAAGACGGCGACAATAAGATCAGCTTCAGAGAATTCCTACTTATTTACAGGTTTGCAACCAAGCCCTATCGCTTTACTTAAAGGCAATAACAAGTACCTAAAAATCTAGCAACACCCAAAGTTAATTAATACCGATACATACAATGTGAAAAGATGTGTTAAAGTAAAGTTATATGAGTGACAAGGCTAAAGTTGCAAGAGGCTCGTTGAATCTAGGCTAATTCAGCTCACGTATCATTAACTTGTTTTTGGCGCGAGTTTCTTTCGTGCATATAACCATTTTCAGATATGAGGAAATCGTTATATCCACGCCTTCCCAAGGAAGTAGGCTGTGGTAGTTACGATATTCCGTATCAAAAATACTGGACACAAATTTGCCACCCTGGGGCTCAGCCTTCTTAGACTGCTGCTAAATCCGCCACTGGTCACATATGTGATGTCATGCTTAACAGCATGCAAATACTATTACCAGCACTGTTCTATGTATTCACCACAGCCATACCAGTAACCAGTAACTTTATCTTAAAGGAAAGCGCATGCAGGGGAGCTAGAGACAGACACAGGTTTGGATGCACTTGCACGGCTGACAGAAATTAATGTGGACCAAGTTGGAGTAAATGGAGCAAAAAATTTCTTCGAAGCAAAAATAGGGGAGCTAGCAAAAAGTAACAAATTCCATGATGAAATTATACAAGAACAGGAAGAGAAACGAAGGGAAGCCGAAGATAAAGCCGTCAGGAGGCAAAGATTCAAAGAAAAAGCAGCTTTATTTCAACACTGATAAAACACTATATGTTGTATGTTTAGTCTGTAAGTTGTTACCAAGGCTTAAAACTGATCAAAATGCAACTACAACATAATTATATTGTTATAGATCACAATCTAATTAAATATTTCAAGTAATCTCAAATATAACCTCAGGGTCACAGATTTGTTAGTGATTATTTGCTTCTTATAAATATCATAAATATCAATTATATTAAATTGTTAAGTACTGTAACTTTAACTCTAGAACTTGTTTCGGCTGCAATCAGGTCAGATATGTTAGTGATTGTTATTATATCATTTGCTTATCATAAATATCATTACTAATTATGTATATTAAATTGTTAAGTAAGTCACTACAAATTGTTTTGTCTGCAATTATGTGAGATTTGTTACAAATATATTCAAGTTGTATTAACTATTTCAAAGGGTGTTTAGGTATTATCAAGCTAGTTTATTTAACATGGAGCTGATGAATTTAGAGATCTACTATTACAATAATTACTATTTACACAAAAAGCTTCCATAAACAGAGGCCTTACAATGGCTATATGAATACATTATTTTTCACTCTTCATAATGTATGACAATAGCTTGTAAGGCCTGCAATTAGAAGATATGTAGTAGAATAGTAAATATACAATTTAAGTAGGCAATAGTTGAAATAGCTTAATAAGTTTGCCTTATTTGTTAAATATATCAAAGATTTTATAATTACTATAAGTTTAATGTGATGTTAAATAAGAGATTTTAAATAAAACATGGATTTAATTTTGTTTCATGTATCCTCCATTTCAGATTCATTTCTTAACGTAATGTGTCCATCTGTTACATTATTAGGATCCATCTGTTTTCTTGCCACTGGTGGTAAACTTTCCAAGTCAATCTGTCGTAAGTTAGCTAATGTAGCTACTAGGGATGCATTCTAGAACAATTTTAAGTAATTAATAGATATCTTGTTTTTTTTTTTATTTTAAACTTTCTAACATTTTCATAATAAAATTTATGGTTTAGGTATAAGAAGTATAAAAACTTCATAATTACTGAAATACCTGTTTTACATTGGCTTCAAATTCACCACCAGAATTGGTGAAATATTTGATTTGTTGTAACTCGTGGGAGCTGTAAATGTTAAAGAACCAAGTCAGAGAGAGTAAAGTGCTCTTTAATATTCTAGAATCCAAATAGATATAATTTGCGGACGTTACGGCCGGCATGAGACTATATTAGATTATATTACTGGAAACTCACATTAGCCGTAACAGTTGATTTGCGGTTGTCAATTCATTTTGTAAATCTTGTTGCAATTGTTGTGCCGTTTGTCCTACTACCGACATTATGGTTACGTGATAGGTATGTTCACATCAATTTGTTTAGACGTTTAATCTTATAAAATTGAATGTTCGACTATTAACAAAACAAACATTAAATTCAAATTAACTGCGTGATGGTGATTGGCGATCTGGCCCTTGTACCACAGATAACAAATAGCACAGATGTCAAGGTAGGTTTATTTAGTAGCAAACCAGAGAATAATAATTATTATTGTTATTATTTGGTTTTTATAACATATACAAATATAAAAAAATGTGAAAAATATCATGTGATCTGATAGATATTGAGATGTATATTTATTACTTATAACGTTGCTGTATTTTATGTCAATAAAGTGAACAAGATACTATACTTTTCTTATTCCTTGTTGAACATTTAAATTTGGTAATGGCGTTGAGTTTGATCTTAGCAGCATTTAGCCAACTAAAATAATTGACATTCAGACAGCTACGCCTCTGTATTTTTGATGTCAATCATATCTGACAGCTGTTTTTTGTTGGTGTGAGGAGTTATGTCATGTCGGTACTCGGGTGCCTAACTAAACTGACGTCTGGGTGTTGTTGTGTTGTGTTGTGTGTATGTGTCAATGTAGTGAATACACAATAACAGTCACGTTCAGTGAATTTAATACAGAAATATAATTGATTCTTGACTTTATAATTCACAATCAGTGTTCAGATAATGGAAGAAGCTGTTTCTGTCAAACATGAAGGCAAAAACATAGACATTAAGCAAGAGAAACATGAAAATGTGGTCGATAGTTTTAAATACGAGTTTGATTCTGGAAGTCAAGATAGCAGCAAAAGTGGCAGTGGAGGTTATCAACGATGGGCGCCCAATTTAAATGGTGTTCGAAAAAGCGCTTTCACGCCATACAAATCAGTACAATGCACTGCTCTAACAAATCTGCAAAGAGGTGTGTTTTTTTTCTCCGTTAGTATTGATTGCCTGGGATTGTTTGTCAGTTAGAAGTAGGTAAAGTGTCCAAGGTCGCACTTGCAGGTAATACGCAGGCGCGAGTTCCGGAGCTGCCCCAGCCAGATTGTAGCTTACACGCAAAGGCTGGTCGCGGAGAAATAACCCGTGACGACGTGAAACTGGAGCAGTATGTTGACATCACTGATGAGCATGGTCTCACAGCCCTGCATTGGGCTGCCAGCTATGGCCAATTAAGTAGTTGCCAGGACCTTGTGTGGTAAGTGTAGTTCCTACTTTCTTTGTTCTTTGTGTTTGGCATACTCCCTATTTTTGACTGTGCTTTTATTTTTTAATTTCCATCAGCTGTGCCCTGTTAAATTATATTGTTTCTGCCTCTAGGTGTGGTGCCAATGTCAACATGCGAGGTCCAGAAGGAGAGACAGCACTACATCTGGCTGCAGCTGGTGGGCACCATGAAGTTGTGAAGTTCCTTTTGAATGAGGGAGCTGATGCTGACATTCAAGATGATGTAAGCTACTGACAATTCCTTTGTTATAATGTTTAGTTTGGGTGTGGTAGCCAATTTTTGTTTTGGTGTATGAGCATTCTATAAGCTTATTTAATAACAAAGTTTAATATAGATCCACATTGTTTCAGTCTGGCAGCACAGCTCTAATGTATGCTGCAGCAGCTGACTTCCCCTATACCTGCAATGAGCTTCTTGTCCGAGGAGCTGACCTAACCCTTACCAATGACTATGACCAAGATGCTTATACTTTGACCACTACCAACAACTGCAAACTAGGTATGGTCATTTTGCTTTTAATGTCAATATTTTCTTTGATATAATACTTTAATAATTGTCCATTATTAATCTTGGTTATTCATTACACCATCTTCAAAATCTGATAACATCATAGTATTTTATATTTATTTTCAGCCCAGACTGTGATAGAGAATTTCTTGATTGGATGCCTCAGCAAGATGTGAATTATCCATACTGCTCATGTTTTGTTGCTTTGGACAACCAATACAGCAGATTCATTTGCCTCCAAGAGTAAAATGAAAATACAGGGATTTAGTTTATAATATAAAATGTATTAAATATATATTTTTAAGTTCATTATATACTAAAACATACACTGTGATGTGACCGAATAAATGAACTCAATTACAGACAATATCAAATGCATTAGATTCGTGTTTTATTTAAATGCAGCAATAATTCAACCATGCCATAAACCTAAATATATTGAAAAGGATGTCGGGAGAAAGGACCCCTCATCAGAATGTCACCATAGATCCTCAGTTGGCATATACATTATACACAAAAGCGAGCACTGAATTCTTCCATGGTTCCACAATTATAACCAATTCTTTGAAATTCCGTTTTTTAGATACAGAAACTATCATGTGAAATCAATCCATACCAATTTTTATTAACAAAATATCAATAGTAACAAGTGAATGGCTATTATAAATTGTATACTTGTTTGTCTTTATATTATCATGATATTGAAGAATTTATCCATAGCACTTCCACCCAACAGTTAAATTTTAAAGTACATATATACATTTTATACAAAAATAACATCTTTACACTTAAAATATAACCCAACAGGCGTTTCTTGAGCACCAATAAATAGGACACCTGTCCTAATACACAAACAGCACCAATACAAAATATACAAAAAAACATGTTTCCCTTGATTTATTACATCTTCGTTTCCTTGCCCTTGTATAACCGTTCCATTATCAAAATAAAAAAAAAATTATTACAATTTAGATTCAGTCAGCCAGTTGAAGGTCTGTGGTTTCCTGTTGGACTGTGGGTCGATGAGTATGTTTATGATGCTGGGTCTGTCGGTGACAGCCGTGGCCTTCTTTATGGCGTCTGCAATTTCCTCAGTGGTGCGGCAGAAGTAACCATCGTGGCCAAACATTTCCATCATCTTTTCATAGCGAACTTCAACACTGAGTGACGTAGGTGGAGTGCTGAAATATATAAAAAAGACACTAAATCTTACGAATCTTTAGATTACGCTGGCGCTATAAAACATATCTTTGCCGACCCCATAATAAATGGAGAGTCCATCGCGGTTACTCAAGCACGACTAAGAAACTACATACTTATAATTCATCTACATATAAAGATATACAAGAAAAAATAAATAGTTTTAAAAATTGACTATAAATATATGGTGAGGGTTTAGATTCGTATCAATCCACTATTAACCAATGGTAGTGGTACTTCACCATGTTTATATCATTCATATAAATTTGAAGGAAATAAATATAAAAGATAATTCGTAGAATGCACACAAGATTTTCTAGCTCAATAAACCAAATTTAGTCCAGATATGTATGTACTATTTATTTTTTAACTAATAATAGCACACATTAAAAGCAGATTTTACATTAAATTTTACTTTTCATTGGAGCTGGAACTATAATAGTTCATTTTAAGTATATGTATGAAAGTATTCAAATAACATACCATTGAGCAATATCTCCACCGGATTGTAAATCATCCATGACATCCTTACTAAAGCCGCTGTAAATGCCATTGTTGTTAACAATCACGATGATCACTGGAAGCTTGTACCGGAACATTGTCTCTACTTCCATTCCTGTAAGTGAATGTAATACTAGTTAATAATAATATCCAATTTAACCAAACCTAACAAAAGGTTAACGCCAGACAATTTATAGCAATACCAGTGACCCGCCACAGCTTCGCCTGGGCACGTACTTTGTTTTATAATTATTACGTACATATTCACGAGGTTTGTTAAGTTGGGACTGTGTGAATTTGTCAGAAGATGTATGATATATATTTACTTATCACACCATATACTTGTAAATTTAGAGAACCCCATACCTGAAAATCCAAACGCAGAGTCGCCTTCAACACAAACCACACGTTTGTCAGGCGCGTAGTCACGACACCACATCGCAGCCGCAACAGCAAATCCAGGACCAACCTACCATTATATTTGAAGAAAATTAGAGAGTAGAGCGCCAATTCTCTCTAGACTTACTTCTTACGCTTCGTCCACATTCATCAATATCTTCCTACATGCTCACCGGTTTAGAAACCATTTTTTTTATTTTCTCACGTTTAATATTCCGTTACATAGATACATACATACCAAGTGTATTAATAATAAATTATGGTTTTTTTCATATATGTAGATACTAATGTAAATATTGTTGGTGATCCTAATTAATAAATACTCACGCCCATGGTGCCAAAGGTGCCAGCGTCGAGCCTGTGCCGCGGCAGATTGTTGAGCAGCATGCCTCGGCCGATATCCATTGTGTTGGCACCCTCGCTCACTATTATGGAGTCCTTGGGAATATTCGCTTGCACAGTCTTGAACACCGCGTAGTAATTCAGTGGGACGGTCTTGTTGTTCGCTTGAGCCTGCAATCAAATATATTAACTGTATGCAGGTTTACACTAAAGTTTTACAATTAGATTGCTATTGTCATTTTTTTTCGGAATATAACATATCACATAATTTCATCCAACCCCGTTTTTGTGTGAAAGAGAGACAAAAATCCTCACAAACTTTCGCATTTATAATATTAGTGGGAACAATCTGAATGGTAATGATTAGCTGTTATGTTGGCAACAATTATATATAATAAATAATATATATCCTCACGCCTTCCCACAAGGGTCCCCGAAGGGGTAGGCAGAGGTGTATAGGTAATACCCACACACCCACTTTATTATATATATATCCGATGAAAAGAGGGTCCTCGGTCTACCCCTTCGGGGACACTTGTCCAAAGCGTGTTTGTTTGTTTTTTACGTCTACTCTACCAATCATAATGAAATAATGCGTACATGCTGGAAGAGGATAGAAAAATAGCGTAGTTTTTTTTCTCAAAATCTAAAGTAATACAAGCAAAAATGTAGGGTGGCATATGTACGTAAGTGTGATACCTCAACAAACTCGGCGTTGGTCTTCTGTTTCTTTCTGAGGGTCTCCCACCAGGTGTTAGTGGGCGGCAGTGTGAACTTTGTCTCGTTGAGTTTCTGTGTAAGGGCCTCAGCGAACGGCTTGATGTCAGAATGCACTGCCACTTCAGACTTTACGCTGTTGTGGAACTCCTCAGGTGATATGTCCACCTGTAATATACCGATTAATGTTAACATATACTGTGCGATCAAACAACCTGGTACCTAATGATTAAATGATGTTATAGGGATTTTAAAATCAATAATGTGGCCGAAGCGAAAGAGGTATGTATGTCGTCTAGAGAGAAATGGCTTTTAGTTCTCTGGGCCTACTACGTGCGGGACTAGGCGTGATCACATGTATGTAAGCAACATGTTACAAACAGACTCTTGAAGGTATTAGAAGTAACATAGAATTTTTTTTAATGAAAAAGAAAAAAAAAATACGAAAGATAAAAAAGCCGACGAAGTTGCGGGCAGAGCTAGTCTTTACATAAATGTAGAAACATATTTACCACCGGAGAGTATATATACTTTGCGAGGTATTGGTAGGCTGCTTTAAAAGAAAGATGACCTGTATAAACTTGACATCGGGCCGGTACCGCGGCGGCTGACCAAAGTGCAGCATCCAATTGAGGCGCGCGCCCAGCAGCAGCACTACGTCCGCCGTTTGCAACGCCACCGTACGCGCCGCCGACACGCACCGCTCCGACTCGTCCTCCACCACCCCCTTGCCTGGATAACGGTATTATTAAGGTTACAATATGGTACTTGGGGAATATCACATTCGGATGATACCGAATATCGTAAACATGCTACTGTTAATAATTTATTGTGAATAATTATAATATTATGTAATTATTATAATACATAATTATCCTCACGCCTTCCCACTAGGGTCCCCGAAAGGTAGGTAATTAATAATTCGGCCAAGGACGAATTAAAATATGGTACTCCATGAACATAATTATATGGTAGTGCGGAAACATAATGGGTACTCAGGCACATCCGAATAACAAATGAGTAAAAAAAGTGGTCTTAGTTACCCATAGGCGTGGGCAGGAAGGGTAAGTTGGTGGTATCGACAAGTTTCCGTATGGCGTCTTCAGCGCGCGCATGCGCAGCGCCCTTGCCCACAACGACCAGCGGCCGCTCGGCGGCGCGCAACAGTTCGGCCGCGCGAGCCACCAGCGCGGGGTCAGGGTGCGCGGGCCGCACCGGCTCCGCGTTGTACAAATCTAATGGCACTTTTTCTTCATCCGCCTCAGCCTATTGACAACAGAATAATAATAATAATGACCTTGAACATGAACCTAGAGAGAACTGGCGCTCTATACTCTCTGCCTACCCCGTTAGGGACTTGGCGTGATGATATATATGTATGTACCTTGAACATTCACAATACAATACGAGTGTCTGGATGAAGAGGTAGAACAACACCTAATACCAACAATTATCAAATAGATCGAACATTCGGATGGGATAAGAGTACTCAAAGAGTTTTAAATGAATGTGACATATCTCTACGCCTTCCCACAAGGGTCCCTGGAGGGGTAGGTAGAGGTGTATAGGCAGTATTCACATACTACAACGTTACAGATGGCGAGTCCATCGTCGTTACCCAAGCACGACCTTTAGAACTATACATACGCCTTTGAATTACTTCTCATACGTCTCGGCTTGGTCTCAAAACCTCGGCTCTTAATTAATGTAAATGAAGCGAAAGGACCTGTTGTCAAGAAATAATTGACGCTCTACGCTCTCTGTCGACCACCTGAGGGACTCCTGATATATGAAGGTAGATAGAATTCTTTGTGCTATAAAACATAGCTTAGCCAACAAACAAACTCAATCTACTGGACGATGTGGGTTCTACTCAGGGTGGATGTTTCAAAGATATTGTATAATTGTAATACTCTTGTTCGATCCTGCCTGACAAACGGAAGGCCTATTAATTTATCATTCATTTGCGGTTGATAGTGATGTGAACGCGATAAAACAAATATTCGCTATTGTGATGATAACATTGAAGTTACAAAGTTCAATATGCTAAATATAAGAACAAGAAGATAGAAAAAAATACAATTATAAAGCAAATCATAATTATGCTGTGAGAGATACATACAATGAACTTCATTCAAAATCCCTCATTTCACATAAAATTAAACGTTGCTTGGTTAACCTTTACATTCATTGTCTTTGACAATATGTTAATATTATTTTAAGACGTGGCAGCCGAGTGGTACGAATAGCTGCATGCAACACACAAAGATTGCAAGTTCCAATCCAGACTATACTGCACCAATGAGAGTACCGGCCTTCTACAGAAAACCTGTATATAATCATAGACGTATAGTCGTGCTTGAGTACTGGCGATGGACTCATCTGAGTACTACACACCTCTGCCTACCCCTTCGGGGGACCGTTGTGGATCTCGAGTGAATTGAATTTCAAAAATGATTTACTCTTAAGCCCCTTAAAAATAAACCAGTCAAATCCATATAAACTATTTTTCGAAATATGTATTTTAAATGGATTAAATATTTTGTGTAATGTTATTATGTAATCACTATTGACGCAAATATATTACACAAATATACACACAATTAGCATACCGTATTTGTGTTGTTTTTGGCTACGATTCAGAACTCGCTGGCAGAAGCTAGCCAGTATTAGCGTTATAACGTACAAATCATCACGCTTTGTCACAAGGGTCCCTGAAGTGGTAGGGTAGGCAGAGGTGTGTAAAGAGGTAGTAACCAAACCTCTTTTCGCTTGAGAGATATTTTTCAAATTTTTGGCTCATTGGTGGCCCATTTTTTACCAACAAGACAATTCAAGTGCTTGAGTCACGGCGACGGACTCGCCAACTGTAACTTTGGCATCTAAAATATATCTCTGTCCGAAAGTGTGTGTGTGGGTGGGTACTACCTATACACCTCTGCCTGCCTCTGCCTTCTCCTTATGGGAAGGGGTGAGGATATATTATATATATATTACGAATACCAACAAGACAGATGGCGAGTCCATCGGTGATTCTCAAGTTCGTAGCCAAATAACAAAAATCTTTGTGTTGTGTTCGGATTAATATAGTGTTGGCAGCAGAGGAATTAGTCCCATTATGTTGACTTCACAGCATTACTCTCCGAACATAGATATGGCAACGCGCAAGTGCCGTTAACCGCTTCCCATCATGTCCGCCATATGCTTGTTTGCCACTCTTGTGGTATAAAAAGGTGTCTTTGAAATTCTTCACAATCGTAGGCATGTTTCTCCTTCACCCTAAAGCTAGTTGGTTCAGTCGAATAGTTGAAAAAGCTCGTCTTACTATTATGAGTGGTATTTTTTTCATTTTTTTTATACAACAAGAGTGGCAAAAGCATACGGCCCACCTGATGGGAAACGGTTACCGTAGCCTATTTACGCTCACAATACCGAAGTATCACTTGCGCGTTGCCACTCTGTGTTTGGAGAGTTATAGTGTGTTGGCAGCATAAGGTTTAATCCCTCTGCTTCCAACACAATGTAACAATCCTCCCCCCTCCCCAAGGAGCTCATTACTGGAAACCTTATTCGCCGCGTAGGAACACAACACAATAAATTGTGTTATTTGGCTACGGACTTCTGTAAGGTGGAGGTCCTGCCCCAGTCGGGCAGCTCCGAATTCGAACGGGAAACCCGTTATGCCCTACCTCTCTTAAATGTATAGGTATAGAAATGAATAGTTACCAAAAGTAGTGTGCCGGGCATGTCGAGGTACGAGACGCCGGGGCGGCCTGCGGAAGCCAGTCGCACGGCGCGCTCCACGTGGAGTGGGATCAGCCGCGGGGATGGCGGCCGTCCCGCATACTTGCAATACAAGCGACTCGACTCCACCTTTAAATCAACACATTAACTTACATCAGTTTCCCACTACTGGGCGTCCCGTGCAAGTCTCATCCTAGTCTGATTATTTTCTCAAACTTAAAGGTTTCCTCTCGATGTTTACCTTCTCGTTGATCGTTGGTTGTATATATAATAATAATAGTATCTACCTATACATACATATCATCACGCCGAGTCCCTAACGGGGTAGGCAGAGAGTATAGAGCGCCAGTTCTCTCTAGACTTGCATATGTACCTATAAGTAGGTAAAATAATAGCATTACATAATTTATATTCTTAAGACAAGCAATCTAAATATTACCTTTTATCTTAGAATGTAAGATTATTAATATTTTTACTGTTTGGTGGTCCATTATATCTAATCAAGGTTTTGATTAGCTATAATGGAAATAATCAAATTAAAGAAAATAATCAATCTGCATTAAAACATCGGAATTATTAGTTCAATTCCAGTAGATATTAATGTGTCTTCTGAAATATAAATATTGACTGCCTACCGACCAGGAGGGATCCATGAGTTCACTGGTCGATATAGTTTATGATCATTAAGTAACATATCGTGAGTCTATTGCAGTCTCTCAAATACGACTTCACATATTTCTTTGATTTTGTTCCTGATTCGATCTCAGATATATGCAGTTCAGCAAATATGCTTAATTTTTTAAAAGTATGCGTATTGTATCTTCAATTTTGCATTTGCAAATGATTTCTAAAACATAACTAGAGTAGTGGTGGCCCAGTGATTCCAGTAATCGTCTTTAACGCAAAGATCGAGTCCAACTCCAACCTGCATACATTTGAGAAGAACTTCAAAGACGTATATTATGCAACCGTGATGGACACCTGCCATATTGGCACCTAAATACATCTACAAAAGAAGTTGTGTTACACACAATGACTATCATATTATTTAATACATTATTCAGGTTCAACTTACCTGAGGCCATTCCTGAAATCCTCCAATGCCCTCGTGGTCTTCAGGGCAGGATCCGGCAATGACTAGAAGTGGCCAGCAGTTGACTTGAGCATTAGCCATGCCCCCAATGCAATGGAGAAGACCAGGTCCCGACACTGCAAGACATACTCCGGGCTTCCCTGTGTGAGGCCTTATTGTTAAACTCAGAGTACATACAGCATGGAGTTCTTCAAGAAGGGTGTGAAAAGATTCCTGCAGGGTCGGCAACGCGCGAGTGATACCCCTGGTGTTGCAAGCGTCCATAGGCAGCGGTAACCGTTTACCATCAGACGGACCGCATGCTTGTTTGCCACGAATGTGGTATAAAAAAAAAACTCAATATTTGTTAAGGAATTTGTAGTAACAAATTTGACCAGCAGGTGAAAGTTTGTATTAGAGCTTTGTATGAATAAATGGGCTAATTAGGCATTTGCATCTAGATCAAATTATACACCTGGAAACAGGACGGCACACCTAGATGATTAAATAATACAAATGTATATATCTTTAATGATTATGTGTGCATTGTTTGGAGTGGATGTCTCAAGGCCAATTTATTAAGTGAATGTTACTTAGTTTGTAAAACTTACTGATTTCAAAACCAACATAGCCATTTATATATTTCTTATTTTTCAAATAAGGTATCAACAAATTAAAACTGTGAATTATTTTTCTGTTGTAAAATAGTTAATGGATATGTCACAATGACAGTATATTTATATTGTTCATATATTTATAGTCCGCGGCAATTATTTCGCCGCGAAATAGCCGAAAATTTGTGTTTTTAGTTTGAAATATAAAACTGAGTCACTCCAGTCAGAATCAAGGCATGAAGAGGATATAATTCGTTTTAATAATAGATAGCTAGCCGTGGTGGCTGAGTGGTTCGAGTAATTGCCTGCGACACAAAGATTGCAAGTTCGAATCCCGACTGTTCCAATGAGTTTTTCTTTTAGTATATAGTTTATAATTTACTACAATTGCTATGGTATTTCAATAAAAAAGAAAATTCACATTACATGCTTTATAGTGAAGGCAATCAACTCAAGAAAACCTGCATATTATAGCATATTGTGTGTGAAGGAAGTATCGTAAGTTTTAGGATTAAATACATATACATAATTTTAGGATTAATTTCTTCTACACTATTCTATTAGGTTAATCTGGAAGGATAGTCATAAGTATAAAAATAAATAATAAAATAAAATAATAAGTGTTAATTCTTGTTATGTATTGAGTGTGGGTACATATTGAATCTTGTTGACACATAAGATTAGTGAAGTAATAGTGGGTAGTTTGTAAGTATATTGTGTGCATTCAGTCATTGTCTTGCTACCTAGCACAATACATGTGATTCTCTAAGATTGGTGTTTTATTGGACATAACAATTCTATCACAGAAATTCCACAAGATAGGACAGAATAATATTACCTGTTAGATACCCAATGGCCTGTGCTGCATAGCAGGCAGCTTGCTCATTGCGCATACCCACATACTTGATCCCAGCTACTTGGAATGCCAGTGCCGTTTCAATTACGGGAATACCAACTATACCAAACACATATTCAATACCCTGAAAACATTTACTACTTTTAATGTAGGTAATAAAAAAATATATAACAAGTTAAACAATATAACAAGTTTGGTGTAATGTATTTTATACATATTGAATAATGATTTGATTGTACAAATCAATAATTGCTACCCCAAAAGATAACTAGCAAAAAGGGTGTTACACAACTCTGCCTTTCCCTTCGGTGACCCTTGTGGATGGCAGTTTAATAGTAATTACTACTGCTTGTAATGTAACTAAGTTATAACAAGTTTGAATGAACATGAATTTGAATGATCTCTTTCTGTAGTAGTGTATAAAGTTCATACATATGGTGTATGCAAAGTGTGCAGCGTTAAGGCCAATCTCCCAGTATTGAGAAAATATATTAAAATGGTACTAACCTGCTTCTTCAAACACTCGGCTAAGATGTTATTTCCATCAATCCCCATACTTGAATTGAACTTTTGTGATAGGTGAATAGATCTGCGCAGATATATTTGGCCGATGCGTCCTAGCAACATGTTAACTAATAAGTACCTTAACCACCTAGCTAGTAAATACTTCAAGTAAAAATATTACAATATACTACAGAAATTGTAATGTTCAAGATAAAACTATATAAATTGTAAGTTATAAACGGCTTATGCATCTACCCGAATGAATATAAACACCAAACAAGCTTAAACTAAAAACAAAATACTTACTCAGTGAAGAGGGGGATTTGATGGAGGGAGTGCTATGTCGTAAATATTATCACATATAAATTTACTATCGCAAAAAAGCTATGATAGATAGAGCCGTCAGAATTATTTACAGCACATACTACAAGTGTAAGAAGACAATATGAATATATATTTATCTAATCTAAGCTTATCAATACAAAATTCAGATTAAATAAATTCACACTGAATTTCAGCAATGAGCGAGCACGTAAACTAAACTAAATACATAGTACCTACCTACATTGTAATTTGAACTTTGGATCCGTTTGTCACAGTATACATTTATAATCTTTGAATCAGTTTAATAGAAGTCTTAGCTTTGGATTGGATATTGCCTGACCATAAAATACAAGGGTCTCCAAAACGCATTGAATCAAATGATCGCGGTTATAAAAATGACATGGAGTAGAGTCTTTCAGTTATAAGAAGCGGTGATAATACTTATTTGATGTCTCCATAAAAATGTAAATAATTTATCTCTTATTATTTCATACAAATGAATGTGAAGCGTCCCACAATTTCGTCTCTTTTTAATTTTTATCTATGCCGTAATGTTTGTATAACTATTCTTAAAAAATATATTAATTTAACAAACAACTCAATTACTTAATCAATGCCTACTGCACATTATGACTCCAAATAAAAAAAAACACAAGGTAATTAAATATGAAATAGTGGCTTCAGTCAGAACAGATTTGGTTTATAGCCTCTAATGGTAGCTGTAAGAAGTTGAAAATAAATAAATACATTTTGGAAAAATCCAAATTGCTGTTTGAATTTCACCATAATGCTTTGTGGTGTGTATCCTAACAGAAGTAAGCGCGGATAGTTTTATTCAGAGAGAGTTTACCTGAAATATATAGGTATTTATTGAAGTAACTGTTGTTTTCTTTGAAATTAAAAATAAAGTGTTGTTTTATCGCTTCTTAATTAGCAATATTGTTTTTTTAATATTCATGACATGGATACTAGACTTTCGGTCACTACAAAACCTTAGATATCCTCGATAGATTTTTATTTTATTCTAAATATAATGACTTCATAATTTGGTTGTTTTAACCCCGATACGATTTCGAGATCAATTATAGTAAAATGTGACATAATTGTCGTTGCCGTCAATATTTAATTTAGTCTTTTTTATTTGCTAGATTTATTTCAATAGTCCCTTGTAACTGTAAACTAAACTGAAACAATAATTCCACGGGAACAGTCGACATCTGATAAATCGTTATTGTATGAATACCCGGGAAAGTAATTTCATCTGTAAATGTTATAGCCATAAATACTGCAAGTGCCTTATGTAAACGTTAAAGCAAATATGTCTAAAATAAAGTAAGTTTAAGAAGTAGTAGGTACTTTATTATAGTTTCCAGTAATAGTATTCGAAATAGGCAAGTATATAAGAATGAATATAGAAGTATGTAAATATTTCTATCTATTTAAGATAGAATTTCACTCCGTTATCTTTGACTACCTACCCCATAGTTCGTAATATCGCATCGAATGTTTACACATTCTATGAATGGGTATTGGTGTTACATTGTGAGTATTTTATTTCTATTTAATTTCAAGTATTGTTATGTTATGTGGCGTGTCTCACGTAATCCATACTTATCCTTACGAATATTATAAATGTGAATGTAAGTTAGTTAGTTTCGCTTTCACGTAAAAACTCATTGGTAAAAACTACCTAACCGATCACCATGAAACTATGTACACATATTTTTTTACGCATTAGAAGTAACACGGGACACTTTTTTTTGATTGATTGAAAAAAAAATTTACGAATGATAAAAAAGCAGTTTTGCTGAAAATGAATATGGTTTATACCAATAATAGAGGAGTAACATTGAAAAATCTTGCAAAAAAAATGTTTTTCCATTTGCGAGCTTCCGTTGTGTGCGCAACGAAAAAAAAACGGTTAAAGTCACATAATCATTTATGACAGACTTATTCATCTTTAAAAGTATAGTATATGTAAGTACCCCGCCAGAACGGCGGGGTGACAATTCGAAATTGAGTGAAATTCGGCACATACATCTTATCAGGTGGATTAGCACAGGATATGATTTATTCAAGGGAACCTACAAATGAAATTCGATGCAGGTGATATCACGGGGCACAGTTAGTGTAAGTAAATTTACCTATGTTATGGTTAAACTTAGTAATACAAAACACACATATCCATTTTAGATAAGTCCGTGCTTTTGTGGGTACTTGCAGTTGTCCAGTTCAAATTTGAATACTATGAGATTGTTCAATGGGACTCGTACTTTCCCTCACTACGTGCTTGCAATCGGAAAACTTGTTCGTATAGGTGTCTTGTTAGGTCTCTTGTTAGTGTGTTTGAACTTATGATACTTTCTCGCTATGCCATTTACTTTTATTTTTAAATCTAGTATGTAGTTTTTTTTATTATTTGAAGTCTGCATTAATGTATAAACACACTAGCGGTCCGTCCTGGCTTCACACGGGTGGACATACTTTTTTTTATAAAAGAAAATGTAGCCCATGTTACTCAAGGTGAATTTAGCAATGGTGAAGGAGTTTTTCTAATCGGTCCAGTAATTTTTGAGTCAATTCGTTACAAACATTACTTACATCTTCTTCTTCTTCTTTCTCTTTTCTCATCTCTTTCAATCTTTCCTCTTTATAATATTATAGTATAGAAGTATAGATAAAGCAACAGGCGCCGTCATCGGTAATTTTAAATTAAAGAACAGTTTTGATGAAATAATAGTTGTTCTCTTAGGTTAAATCAGGTCATAGTTACCAGGTAGTTAGCAGGTACCTGCTCCAGGACTTGTTCAATGTGTATTATTGGAAACCGGCTAGATTTTTGTTTCTGGAAATAAAGACATTAAAAAAAAACAACCAGATAAATAAAGGAAAAATTTGCATGATAATTAGGTGAGGAGTTAGACGTCTGATATTTATAACATTAGCATAAGAATAAAAAGCCATCGTATTATACCAGACCGCCAGATATGTGTAGGTACCTACGTGCGAAATCTGGGATCATATTAAGCGACTACTGTAGAAAAAAGAATGTTGAAAAACATACATCGATTGCATGCAGTCGAAATGTTTACAGCTTCATCAGAAGCCAGAGTTAGTTTGTGTGTAGTAGCGGAAGTGCGGCGATAGTGCGACTCGAAGCCTCCTCGAAGTTTGTTGACGAAACAACGTCCGTCGGTACTGCGAACAGCGCTATGTGAGCCTTGCGGTTGCTCGGCCAACTCTCAGTCCACACTCGTCGACCATTAGCCACACATTGGGTGGTTCACTTCACTGGCTCAATCAAAACATGCGCGTATAGACTTTTTCTGTGTTATGCGAATCTAATTGACTTAAAAATGGCAGTGATAGTTTTAAAAATTTTCGGTAAGTACCTACATTTTGATATTTATTTTATATTTATAACTTACGTGTAATATTTATAAAGGGTGTATCTCATGTCTCATTTACAAAGTTTTTGCTACATCCTAGCCGTTTTTATGATATTAATATATTACGGGTAGGCAGTCAGTGGTGTGTAGTACTCACACACCCACTTTTTCCCTTACTTAGAGATATGTTTTAGGTATATTAAAATTGGTTATTGGTTGGTGGAGAGATGTTTCGCAAGTATTTAAAAATGTTGTGTTTTTAAAGATTCGAATTTAAATTATGTCTGGTATATAAAAAACTTGTGCATTTCTTTGGTAAAATATATTATATTATTATCATGCTGTGCATGAGCATATATAATTGATTAGCTTCCTAATGGTTATCCAGCTTCATCGGTATATAACTGAATCCGAATGTAACGGTGACACTAATTATTTTTTAATCACGAGTCATTGGAACAATTCAATTATCTAATTCATAGATTACTTAAATTTAAATAAAAAAAATTCCCTCTTAGACGTTTGTCATACCGGCTGCGTCACTTACGCTGAAACTACTCATTGAATAGTAAAATATTACCGTTTGTATGCTAGCTAGCGTTATTGACGGTATCTTGTATTTTAATAATAATAATAATAATAATGTATCTTCCGGCCTTCACAAGAGGAAAATGTGTAGGCAGAGGTGTGTAGGTAATACTCACACACCCACTTTTACACCGGAGATATATTTTAGGGGCAAAAACAGATGACAAGTCCATTCCTGTTCCTGCACATTCCTGTTCAAGCACAGCCATACTTCTTTGAATATCTACTCAAACATATGCAGGTTACCTGTCGATATTTTCCTTCACCGTAAAGACTAATCGCTGTAGGTCTTACGTTCAGAAAAACTTGTGTACATCAAGCAAACTCAAGCACAGTCTGGATTCTTCAATCATCTCAATTTAGCTTGCATGTGACTGCTCGAACCACTTGGTTACCACGGCTTATAATCTTTTATTAAGTAAACTATTTTCATACACATATAGGTTCAATGTAATAAATAATAATATATAATATATCCTCACGCCTTCCCACAAGGGTCCCCGAAGGGGTAGGCAGTGTTTCAATGTAATATCGCACTTTAATTAACCATTTTTTGTTAGAAATGTAAACTGCCTCCTCGCTACTAGTTCAGTAACCCAATATTGTTATGTATTTATAAATCCTTGTGAAGTAAGTCACTTTGATCATTGTTATAAAATTTAAAATAAAGCATCCTATTGTCTCAGATGTTATTAAATGTAGGCACAATAGGTCAGGTCCCTTTCTACTGATTGATGTACGGTTAGGCTACACATATTTTTATATGTTACTCCAATGACATACTTACATATTGCTACGGGGTAGGCAGAGAGAGTAGAACGCCAGTCGTCTAGAGTTACCGACCTATCAGTCGCCTGTTCCGTGTAGTTTTAACAATCATATACTTGATTGTTCGATCGTTTTTATCTAGGTTGTTGGAACCGACATTATATCTTTCATCGTCGTTATAGTTCTGTAATAAAAATATTTTAGGTTTGGCTTTTGGTGTACCGAGTTATCTAAGCGCTTAAGTAAGACGAATTTTAAAATTCTTTCCTTTTGGTACGCTCTAAGGGTAATTTGTAATAAAAAATAAAGGTTTTTAGTAACCTGCGAAATTGTTTTACTACTTGTTGGTACGGCAGTTACGCAATTTTAAAACTGAGCGCGTTTATGTCTAATATAGGTTATTAGTAATTTTGCAATTTTGACGTATTCACAAGTAACAAGTACGTTACAAATAGTAGTTACAAGTTATGAGAAATTTCATAAGCCATAGTATAGCTAGAGAACATGCATAACCGCATACAATATACTATAATATGTACCTACGCACTAAGTGATTGAATTTGAAGTCAATAACATAAAAAAGAGTTCGTACCTAGTAATGGTAAGGAAATTTAAATACGCAATAAGTAAGGCGATTGGCACACAGAGATTTCCAGCAAACCACCTCTGAATCAGTTCTGATCTGAATTAGTTAATGCGTCTTCAACTAAGTTTTAGGTCAATTTGTGTGGAATTGTCCCATGTTTAAAAAAAACATTTAAATATACGTATGTAGGTAAAACTGTTTGGTGCCATAATAATCACTATAAAACAATAATAATGTAACTGTAATTTGGCTATCGCTTTAAACGTCCACATTTATACAATGTATAAAGTTTAAAAGCTGTATAGTATTGTGGCATCTATGTCACTTTACTATACAAAACATTATCACTTAATTTTTTTACCTGTATTTAGAGCAGTAGCATAAATTTGGTGAGAAATTTGAACGTTTCTTACGTTTAATTTAAGGGAACTCTAAACTGCGACCTTAACTTTAATCCTATATCTATTGATCTTCAGAATCCAATATGTCAATTAAAAAACAAAAAATATATATATCCCTACGCCTTCCCATAAGGGACCGAGGTCCGAGGGAGGACAGAGGTGTATAAGTAATACCCACACACCCACGTCAGATTATTAGGTGTCATTAATCAAAACCAAATAATACCTTGTCTATCTCATCCATAGGCTTATTCGTTACAATATCTTATTCAAACGCAATATATTTACGTATATGAAGGTTACATTTCATTGCAAAACCCGCTAGGACCTCAGCCAGAACATTTTCCCACAAGTTAGTGTAAGTTCGCAAACTAAGGTAGGGAATCTCCCTTTCTAAATTGAAATGGTTCAATTTCTGCCACAGAATAACGTTTCCAAATGGTGTTCATGGGTAGTGTATAGTTTCGCCAGGCGGTGAATTTTCACAGGCTCAGGCGTAAATGATTCAGATTTGTTTACAACATGTATGATCATCACAAAGCGTTCAATACCATCGTGTGTTGTCACTGATCTGATTGTTGTATTGTAACAAAATTACATACCTAAATGCACAAAAGTATCTAGACCTAAAGCTTTAATCCTCGGCGTGTCGTTTTTCATGTTATAATAGGGAAAAATTCAGAATAATCTTTAGCTTTCCTAGCCCTTAGTTACATGAAGATACAGAAAATCTTATTTGCAAAACAATTTACGTATTTTTGTCTATGAGTAGATACTCTGACTCAGTCGGGAAATTCCGGTTTTGAACGGGATGTCCTTTCCTGAGTTGTTGCATATTTTTGTATTTAAACCAGGCGTAACGAATAGCGTCCCTAGGGACAAGACTGAGGTCGCAAGTAAAATATTCGGCTAAAACGCAATAATAAATATCAATGTCCCAAATTCTTGTCTCGCGGATGGAAGGATTGTATGACGGCAAAGAAAAACAACGCGAGGTAACCTGAATACGTCTTAGAAGAAATTGGAAGACTTATGTATGTAGTCTAGATAGAACTGGCGCTCTATACTTTCTGCCTACCCCGTTAGGGACTCGGCGTGATGATGTATATGTATGTCAGTATGTAGATAATAGATATGCTTGAGAATCGGCGACAAATAAGACAACTGTCACCTTGTCTCCGGCGAAATGTGTCCAACTACATCTCTGTCTACCTCTTCGGGGCCCCATGAGAGAAGGTGTGAAGATTAATGTTCCGTATTCTGAAATTGCTGTCTAAATGATTTTGGTAAGTAGGTAGACGAACAAGTTCCATATTTAATATCAAATTAGGCATAACCATTTACGTTACGGATGAGGCGGTCAATGTAAATAATTGTCGAATATGGTTTTCATGCAAAAGTGTTGTTATTATACATATACAGTTCGTTAAATACAAGCTAGGTAATTAGTGCTTTATTTGGGATTGTATTATGCTATGTCTGGGTAAATATGCTTGGTAACGTATGGGGGAATATTTTGAGCACTACAACCGGCTTTAAATATTAAAAGATAGATGGCGCTACATGACGTTTTTCCATCCCTTGTCGTTCCAACTTCTAGCAATAATACTAAATCAAATCTCAACAACCTGTAGTACCATACAATGATAAAAAAATACAATATTTTCACTCATGAGAATCAAGTGCAATTTAAAGTAGATTTTCATTGATATTTTCCATTCAAGTGAAAGTATGATGTACGTCTTATAATTTGAGGTAATTTTAATAATCTCTACCGTCAAGTGGCTCGTAAACCCTATCGAATGCATACCTATATCAGTATAAGGTGGTACTTATGCTGCCTCCGATTGCTTGATGCAGGAACTATAAAACACGTGTCCAAGGCTAACGTAATACAAGACCTCTTTTGAAATAAAATCGGGTGATGGATCTATTGTTGGTATTGTATTGTTAAGCTATGAGATATTACGAAAATGACTGTAAAGTTACTTAAATAGGTAATATTAATGTGTATGTGTTTAAATAAACTAAATTCTTTGATTATGTTTGGGTTTATATAAAATTGTATTCAAATTCTTTTTCTTTCGACTTCCAAAATTATTATGACAAAAAAAGTCGTGGGAACATGTCGAGATGATTGAATATAAGGTATTGCTATGATCTTTAAGCTGTTTTGTGTTTTACACGTGGAAAAGAAAAGTAAAAATATAACAATTTAATCGAACCTATGATTAGCACAAGAGAGATTACTATTATGGTGCCAGTCGGATAGAAAAATACTCAGACTTCTAGAAAAGTACTTAATAAATAGAAAATATTGTCTATTACTCTGACGAAAACAACCAGCTTTCACTTAAACACGCTAAACCTCGTAAAATGGTTCTTAAGCGGTTGGGATTTTCTACTTCTCAGTACAAGTTCAGTGAATAAAATTGCGTTGCGCAAATAGCAGATTTCAAATTGGCGTATTATTGGTAAAATACGCAGCTGTGGAATTTTATATTACCGTCGATTCAATTATGCAATCGAAGGGCGATAAGATTTACTTTCGTATACTTTCGGATGCATTTTCATGTATTGTATAGGTAATAATATAATATTTTTTTTGTATAGGTAACCTAATGATATAAATGTAAAATGGATAAAATCATATCGAGTCATTATACATTTTCCATATCTATACATCAGTTTATATATAATACATAATTGTATCTATACATAAAACAGTACCGTGATCTTGACATTCGTGACTGACATAAACGCTCGTACGAGTCAAATATATTTTTTTATAAATGCAATATTAAAACAAAAATAATCAGGAAATCCTATTGAAACGAGTTTGTAAATTCATCCCTTATAAAAATGCCTGTGGGAAGGTTTGTATATATGTAGTAAAATGGTGTAGGTATATATTTTCACGCAATACCGCAAGGGCCCCCAAAGACTTGTGGGATAACACGCTCTGTTTGCCGGAAATATACTTGAGTCCCATAGTGACTCATGGCGAGTCTGGCGGACTCGCGTAGTGGAATTCACTGTATTTATTTATTGGTACAGGCCGATTTAACTAATTATCTGGATTGAACCGTCAACTTATACCACTGGGTTAAATCTATGGGCTAGCTATGAAACAACATTTATATAAATTTAATTGTAATGTTTGCGATTCGATTCAATCCATTAGTCTCTAGTCACGCCGGTTATGTCAACAGTTTGAAATATTGGACGAGCGTCGTTCGTGTTATCAAATAAGAGCCGTTGTTGACGCTTTGAAAGGACGCTGACGATAAAGAATTTCCATTGGCACGGCATACCGGCAATACGTGATTTTATTGCATTTTAATCTCGCCACAGGCACTACCAGCCGATTTATTTTACTTTAATACGGTGAGAACATGTGTGAATGCACTATAGGGTATAATACGCCTACAGATAGACAAATTCATACGCACACAAACGTCCATGCTTGCAGCTTTAAAGACCACACAGCTCGCAATATTATTACCGGACTAACTATGTAGTTAATATTAGCATTGTATATTATTCGTGATACTATACAACATTATATTATTATTCAGTTTATCAGACCATTACCTAGATCACATTGAACGAGTATCGAACGTTTAGATGGTACGCTGAGATTGAGAGAAGAGACTGAATGTGGATGGAGCGAGAGTGTAAATCTAGAGTGAATTAGTTTTACCGTGAACGTGTTATATTAAATTATATATATGAATTTTATTGCCAAATCTATATTTATATATATATATATATAATATTAAATTATATATATGAATTTTATTGCCAAATATTTGATATTTTAATAACATTTCTTTGTTTATATATTTACTTACATATATTTATATATATTATATATAGGTACTTATATACTTATATCAGGCTTAGATTTTTGAACCATATATATAAGTAATTTATTAAAATAAAGCAAACGTACAATACTAGATTAACTACTTAATTAAAATAACCGGAATATTCTAATTTCTGCGCAATATTACTAGTAGTTTCCTGTTATCATAATTAAAAAAACTTTGGGAATGAATACTTTCTGAATTATTCACCTGAGTGACTTAACGAAGTGACCTTAACACCAAGAGTGACACTAGCACATTGGAGTCTACGCAAAACTACGTATGTACAGTACATATAAAAAAAAACTAAATATTGACTTAAAAAAAATAACACCGGTACAGGCCGAAAACCCCTGTGATAGTATAATATTATTCAGAAGTTATTCCTGTAAAATTTGGAAGTATTTAGATACAGTAAATACAAATCGCTAATACTTACGTTCTAGGTACGTAATCGAGGTCACTTTAACCATATAGAACCATGACATTGAACCGGAGATGTGTTTGTCATTAATCACACGCATATCATTTTAGGAAATATCGTCATTTCCTGAAAATTATATACCTTTCAACCGCTGAATTACCTCTCCGAATTTAAGTAATTATATACTGTTCATTGTGAGTGATCAAACATCATTATAATGTGCTTCTAAATGTTCGTGGTTTGAATCGTTTATGGATGTTACCCAGGCAAAAGGTTTGTTGAAGTTGCTAAGGCAATTGAAGTACTAACAAATTTTGGCCGCGCGGTATCGTACCGTGTTCGTACTGTGTCGTCAGCAATGATATTAATTTGACTTGACCGTTATTCGAAGCTTATTTAATTTGAGATAGGCATTATGTTTCTCGATTATGTAGCTCAACGCTCTCAAAGCTTCCTCTCTCCACTCTTTCTGGTTCCCAAGAGAGATGGCACTGCTCGGCCAATTTTCAACCTTCGGGCTCTCAATTATTATGTGATGCAATACAAGTTCAAACTTCTGAACGTGTTCAGAGTTCCAGTCTTTCTACAGCCCAAAGACTGGCTGTGCAACTCACAGGCATGCTTCCACGTCAAAATTGCGCCGAGTCACAGAAGGTTCCTATGCCTAATGTATCGGACACAGTTATGGTAAATGAATTCTTTGTCATTTGGCCTAAGAACTGCGCTCAAGACTTTTCCTACAATAATAAATTGGATTGCTCAATATTTGGTTAAATTGCTCAAATTGCTAGTATATCTGGGTGACTTCTTGATTGCACATCAAGAAGAATGTGTTTTAAAAATCAAGTCCAATCCGTAATCAATATCCTGACTACACTACGATGGGTAATAAATTACGAGAAATCTAGGTATCAAGTATACCTGCCTTGACTACCAAACTAGCTCAAATGCTAGACCGAAAGCACACAAACCATAAACAAGTTCAGAGCCTAGGTCTCCTAAATTTTGTGAGTTTTACTGTTTGCAACAGGCCTTTTGAGACGTCGAAACCTACCGTCTGCTCAACATTATGATGAAATCGTATCAAAAATGTCATTACATTCCAGACAAAGTCAGAGCCGACCTAGTGGTGGCTTCTGAACTGCACGAGGGGGGGCACAAAGTCCGCTACACTCAAGGACTTAACATACAAAATTTTTCTGTTACTAGAAATGTACCAAATGAAAATCTTTCATATACCAAGAATATACAACACTATGTTGGAGCAGAGTGGCATCTGTTGGCAATTTGTACGGATAAGGTGTTCGACAAATGGGGAACTCTGGTGGTAGATCTCTTTGCTGCCAGTCGAGCTCACGTAGTGCTGAATTGTGCATTTCAAGATCAAAACTACCACAAAGCATTATAATCTTAATCTTAATGTTGATTTGGAATTTTTAATGTATGGATTTTGGTATCTGAAATAAATGAATTATTATTCCAAGGCACATTCTCTCGGGTATGGAATTTTGAACTTACATATAACTATATATATAAATAACTATGTATATTTCCTCCACCCTTCCTAATACCCAAAGTTCTGTGCCATCTGAACCATGTTCAAGGCACATTTTTACTAATAGTACCTCGTTGGCACCAAGTGTATTGGAGAGCTGATCTAATGAACAGCGCCCCCGTTAACACTTCATCACCTCAATCGAATTCTAGCCGATATATCGATCGGGCGTCCAAGGGTGTAGGATATGACTCGAGGTATGGAAATGTAGGGGTGGACTAAATACTTACGAGACTGGAATGAAAGTCAAGTAAGACTGTTAGATATATCTAACAATCTAACAGTAACAGACTGGCGTATTTCCACACGCAAAACTTACGATTGTGCCTGGAAGAAATGGGTAGCCTGATCCAATACGTTCCATATTCACTCTCAAAACCCTAACGGGGGTGAAGTCGCTAGATTGTTATGTCTACTTTTAGTGCATAATTTGTCGTACAGTACAATTTCATTGCATAAATCTGTAATCTCGACACTGTGCAAGCTAGAAATTGCCAGTCAGATCTCATATATAGCTAAAACAGATTTTATCTCTTCAAAAACCAACTCCGCAGAAACCCCCAATTTGGAACAGTGACAGTGTCTCCTTGTATTTATAATCAAAATAGTATGTTTCACGTACAAAGACATACTGCGACCTTATTGCTTTTGTGTTCAGGCCGAAGGATACACGATCTTACCTTACTAAGAATCCATCCGAATCATTACAAACAAAACGACGGAGCGTAACATTATGGCCTACCTTCGGATCAAAGACAGATTCTTCAGACCATCGGCAATCAGGGTGGACATTTAACCCTAACGCTAGAAATTCTGCAGAGAGATATAATTTGTTTGTCTCTGAAAGAGATGAAGCCGAAATGAGGATTTAGGACTATATTTAAAGATGCAGGTATAACTACAATGCCCGGTAGCATCCGATCCGCGGTCGCTTCAAAAAACTGGATTGATAATTTCCCAATGGAAGATATCCTCCAGGGGAAGTTGGCAATCTCAATCTCAATCTCTTTTATAGGCAAACAGTTTTGCCTGCACCTACAAATGTCACTGTAACTAGTTTATTCACTCCAATTGCTTGAAATTTATATTTTACTTCGAATAAGGTAAGTAATTGCGTTTTATTGGTAGGTAAAACGCTTCTATTATACTTTGTAAATTTGCTTCAGCCGCTCCACAGAATTTACATGACATTGTGTCCAACAAAGCCTATAGAATCAATTTTATAGTTAGTAAGTAATGGTAATACCATCCATATTTATTTTCCTACGTCCAAGCAATTTTTACTTATGTGTGAAGAATTATGTACACTTTACAGGCAATGTGTGTTTATATTTTAATTACGACAGTGTTTAATATCAATTTAATAGGTATAGACAATTTAATGACAACCATTTATATGCATCAAGTCATGGTAACTGAGTGCTCACGATCACTATATACCTACTATAAAAAAACCATCGAAAGCCGTTTGCAATACAGGGCTTCGAATCTGCAATATTGTTTTACATGCGACTTCTTTAACCACCCGATCACCAGGGTTCTTTTTTGCATTAATTACCACCAAGGTGAAAAATACTTGATTCTTTCTATCGATAGAAGTGACACATAAAATGCCATGCCAACATGCCAACGTATATAAAAGGCCATAAAGAAAATTGCACACAACCATCTGAAACTGCTGGCAAAAAAAATCCTGGCAAAGGATATGTATATATTACATCAAATCTGTGTCACACGGAAGGGTGCCAAGAAGACTAGAAGAATTGCCACGTTGTATGACAATGCTGATTCGCTGAGCGAAATAAATATAAACAAAGAATCTTACGGACCATGATAAAAATGTCTAGACAGAAAGGTTACATACACGCCGCTTTTCGGTTTAGAAATGATGCGTTTGACGAAAAAAATAAGTAATCTTACTATACCCCCCTCCCCCCTTTCAAATCTCACGTGATTAATGGACAGCCCAAACTCAATCGCTTAAGTGTCACTGAGAATATTTTGTATGTATGTTTTTTGTATTATTGATCTTCTCCCGGTAATTTCTTGACAGAATAGTAAGTGTAAGATAGCTACGATGATTAAATTTAGAACCGCAATAGAGATAATGATGACTGTACTTTAGTTAACTTCATAATTGCTCCGAGTTGATGTTGTAAGGTTTATTTTGTAACTGTTGAAACATCTGTCAAGCTAGTTTAGGTAAAGTTGGCTTTCACGGAACATCACGAGTATAATGGTAAAGGAAAAGTCATATAATTTTTATTTTGAGCTGCCGGAGAGATTGCGGCGATTTTTTTTTAATAGGTAGGTATGCTATTACTGTCTTCCTAGCCTTGGAGGGTTCCCATAAGTATGCGAATGTGTGGAGATACTAAAAAGGTTCTTAAAAATATAAAAATAGTAGCATGTATTTCAATACTTCCGTCTCACTTATTACGGTTTATTTATCAACGACAGTTTGACACACAAGAACGCACGGTTGAAGAATCGACATAATAAAGATAGTGCATGCAAGTAATTTCACGAGACACTGAATAGCGTCATAAGTGCAATTATTATTATTATTAATTATGAGGCTATTAGGGTAAGCCTTATTAAATCACTTCTCTTGTGTTTGATTGTTTCAACGTTCTGGAGACCTAATATCCTCGTGTAGCCTTTAAATATAAAAGAAAAAAAATCCAGCTTCAATTATATCTTTGGTAATAATTTGGGTGTGCTGTGTTATACTTTACACATCTGTGTGCCCCTTAATAGGGTACAGGCTTGATGTCATATTGTGAGATTGCGTAAATATTACGTTATGTATATGCGATAGCAGCGTTTGATTTGCTGGCAATCATTGAAGAGTTCCGTTGTCTTTCTCCTAAAAGACATCCTCCACAATCCAGATCTTTATGAATTTGAAATGTTACCATTATAATAAACCTAAATGTTACCATTATAATAAACCTCTTTAAAAAATGCAAAGCCACACACTTCACTAGCTATGCCTGAACAACATACATAAAAATATAAACATCCGAACCTCCTGATAACCTATTGCTTTTCGAAGAATGTTAAAAAGAAACGGACCAGAGATAACTCGACGGTTAGAAGGTAAAAAGAAAATGCAGAATCCCAAATTAAACAAAGCCTGAACTCTGGGAATTAGACAGCTATATAAATATGTGTATACTGTACAAACATGATTTCGTGAAAGAAACCAGTATCTCTATCGTTTAGATATGTCATAAAAATATCCAAAATATTATATACCTACTTATTGTGACATAGAACTAAGACTCCCTGACTCTTGCGACACGTCTCACCCGGGACGTTACGGCGGATTATATAATACATTTTTATATGTTATGTAAAGAGGGCAAGCGAATTCAAAAGAACACGTGCTTGGAAGGTGTACCGCAATAAATGCGCCTTCAGATGTATGTATGAGTAGTGTTTTGGTTGGCGAATACGAATCTCTTCTTCGAGCTATTTCCCGTCAGGCGCATCGGGCGCACAAGAGAAAGGACAACCTGTGCCTGAGTTTGCGCATATCCTTGTGCGCTATCTATCTTACGCTTACCTGACTGTTCTCTATAGAAGTATAAAGCTGAAGAGATTGTAGGTTTCTCTCTCTCATCTCAGGAACTGCAGGTTTGAATTGAAAGGATTGGAAAATGTGCGGCGTAACGATTTCAGATGGAACGCGCAATGAAGAGATTTGCAAAACAACTGGCGTGAACAAGGGTGTGATTGTAGTGAGAGTAAAAAGAAAGATTGAAGAAAGATTGACGAGCAGATATACAAAATTAAAGTGTGTGCAAGAAGAGGCAAAGAAAGATGACGTTCAACTACCTAGATCAAATCGATCGGACACTCAAGGACGGGAACGTCAAGTTTACTCGAGACCGACGAGCATGTATGAAGAGACTGATGAATGCGGACGGAGGACGGAGGTAAGAACTGGCGCTCTATTCTGGAGGATCTATCTTGGAGGATCTCTATGTTGAAGGATTTTTAATCCTTTTGAGAGTTTCTGTTGCGCTGTGTACCTAAACAGTTTTAAAGTTAGGCAACAATTGTGCTCCACGGTTTCAACCGTGTAAAATTGGGATTTAATTGTTTTATCCTAGAAAAAAACTGCCAATGAAATCTAATTTTACGCTGGTTACTCTGCGAGGCACAACTTGTCAGATATATGTAGCATTCTATTATTATATTTCATAATAATGATATATATTTTTTTTTTTTGAAAAAGGAATAATGAAGCAGAAACATGCCAAATGGCTTCTGCTTCATTATGTGGTATTAAAAGAACATTAACCTTCAAGTGGAAAATCATAGGCATCGTACACTACTGAAAAGTTTACAAGAAGATACATAAATGCAATACATGATATAAAGTACCAGTTATTACAGTACCAAGTACAGCCAGCCTCTGTAATTCTCAGGTACTACTAAACAGATTTGAAAAATCTATTTATATTAAATATAGATAATATATCCTCACGCCTTCCCAGATGGGTCCCCGAAGGTGTAGGCAGAGGTGTATATTAAGTGCCAACGTGACAGATGGCGAGTCCATCCCCGTTACCTAAGCACGACTGTACATATGCAGGTTTCCTCTCGATGTTTTCCTTCGCCGTTAAGCATCGTGGTGTGACTGGTGACTTAAGTTCAGAAAAACTCATTGGTACAGTCGGGATTCGAACATGCGATCTTTGTATCGTAGGCAACTACTAACCACTCGGCCACCACGGCTTCATCTCGGAAAAATATATTTTTTTCTATCTAAATCTATTTAAATTAGGTAGTCCGTTTATTAGGTCAATTTGTGTGGCATTGTCCCAAGTATTTATTATTATCATTAGCTTACAAATATGCATCATATCATTTCTACTCAAGGAAACGAAAACAATAATTTATATTATATACATACATTATAGCGATGTCATTAGTTCAGGTGAAGATGATGTGTCAATTTACGCGACAAATTGATGCCACGTACACGCATAGATGCTTATCTGCATTTTACTTTACGATATAGGTATAAGCTACATGAAGCAAGTTTTTTAAAAAACAAAGGAATGTAAAGATTGCTGTATAGAGGTACTTAAATATAAAATGTCAAAAGTACTCTTTATCGTATCTATATCAAACATAATATATCCGTGATTTAATCTGCGATATTATTGGACCACCTTTCCTGCCCTCCTCTCCCTCCCCTCCCTCTTACTCCTCTTACTTCCTTATATGGGCTATTGTTACTTTACGTTAAGTGTATACAAGAATTAGGTAAGGATTTTAGCGTCAAACTCAAAACTAAAACGCGTACTCAAAACAAAACCATGGTACTATTTGGTTCAACCCCGATATTTAGTCTCAGTAATGTCCATAATTATGGTAGGTGTATTCTCAGAATTAGTTACGAAAATTAAATTCGATTCGCACCAAACACACCAATGTCAATATATATCGAAATAAAAATAAAAAATATTATTTTTGTCTAAGTACCGTTAACAATTTTGTTATTTGACATCAGCATTATGACATTTGATTTTGACGTTGTTTTGAGCACCAAAGATTAGGATTTAAATTGAAATACACAACAATTCTAAAAATACGAGATTATTTATAATCATGCTGAAGGTTGAGATTTATAAGCCGCATGGGGGCCTTTTATTAATAGGTTTGTTCATACAATTCTACTGATAGCATCATAACGCTAAATCCAAGAAGTTCAACCAGTTTGCATTCCACCACAAACATTCCGAAGATTATTTTTAGTAATATGTTGCAGCCATTATGTACCTATCAAGTAAGACCAACGAAGGACGATTACCTGCATGTGATGTTAACCACCCGAGAAATGCTAATATACATACATACCCATATTACTTGCACACTAGCGCACGCGTAAGCATACTATTCGCTCTGAGACGGTAGCTAATCAATTTATGTCATTATTCTAAATAATAGCTAGGCGTCTTTTCTGCGTATTCCATAGTCATCATAATCGCCTTCAAGATATTGCGTAACGGTCTCCTCTAAATATGGCTAAATAAAATAGGTTCTTATATCAAGCCATCCCACAAGACAGAAGTGTACTAGAACAACGTCTTTCGCCTGAAGTACTATTATACTAAATTTACACTTATAGTATGCCAACGTAACAAATGCTGTTTCTCAAACACTAATAAACATACGGCTTCGAATTTCTTCTCAAACGTACTTGTCCTCTCAATGTTTTTCGGCACCGTTAATGCTCGTGGTGTGTCTTATCATTGTACTTAAGTTCAGAAGAACTCAAATCGAATTAATTTTCATTTCAGATACAATCCCTGTGCGTTTCAATCTTTGGCTGATGTTGTTCACGAGCTGTTGGGTGGTTTACATGCTGCGTGTTAACATGAGCTTGAACTTAATTGCAATGGTTCCGCAAACTGCCAGTAATTCTACGTGAGTATTAAATTTACGTTAAAATGTATATAAAGTGGTAATGTTACTCTTTCTGGTCGCTACTTAACAATTCTCGCTACCGCCTAGCGCCAGGCGTAGATGTAATGATACACTCTTTTCGCCAGAGGATAGCATTTCATCATGATTTTTAGTCCATATGCGGCGGTCACCGCTTAACATTAGTCGGACCTCATGCGGTCCGGCTGTATGCTGCATGTATTATAGCCACGATTGCATGTCTAATCTTTTTTGAAGTTCTTTTCAAACGCTTACAGTATTCGTCGTGACGAATACTGTAAGCGTTAATACAATCTTGTACACTGTATTTCAGTAACAAAATACATCGGTAGATACCACAAAGGTTTGAACTTCAAATCTCGATTTTGGCAACAAACAATGACAGAAGCAACGAACAAGAGATAAAAAACTTGTTAGCGGTACATAATTCTGTATGCCACCAAAAAATTACCATTAGGACAAAGTTGTTAAAACAATTAAATAACATAGGACGTGACAGTGCTAAACCATGCACATTCAAGATGCGTTGTTGACTTTAACGATAAGTTTTTAGTTAATTACGTACTCATATAAATATCTAGCGTAACTAATGTGTTTTTATCAGATTGCGATCTCAGTGTGATGGGAAAAGTGATGCGGTGAGCAACGAGACTTTGAGCCATGTGGACATAGCCGATGTCAGGCTAGCGCCCAGACAGGTACATAACGGACGTTTGTATTCAATACACACGCTTTTTTGTGTGTTAACTTTTGCTTAAGGTACCGTTTGCATGCAATAGATTAAACTACTCCAGATAGTGCCATCCACGAAGACGAAGCCCACTATTCTTCCCTATAGTTTATTTATAGTGTAAGTGTGCAGATTTAAACTAGTGTTATTATTAACACACTCATAGACACATTAATAGACTCGGATCGTACTCCCCGCATCCTCCGATCTTTCGATTAGAAATGGGTAGGACGCGTTTTCTTGGATGGCACTATTTCTAATATCTCCCCAGTGGTTTGAAATGTGGTAATATATTATTCTACAGGGCATTTACTGCCGCTCTCACGCGTTGCCGTATAGAGGTATTTTCACGCCTTCCATAAGAATCCCCGTGTCCCTTCACTGCAAAAGCTTCTAAGTAATGATCGCTGAACGTAACGTAGAATGTCAGAAACACAATGCGGAAGTTAGAGGTAGAAGGGGCAAAGGACTAAGGACACGTTCCAACTACCTAGATCAAATCGATAGGACTCTCTAGGATGGAAAAGTACTTGAAACTAGTGAGCATGTATGAAGAGACGTGGATGAAGTAAAAGAGGTTTGTAAGTCTAGAAATCTGGCTCTCTACTGCCAGCTCCATGAGGAAGAAGCCTGGGTCATATGATGAAGATAGCTTAAAAAAAACTCATTGGTACAGACTATCGGGATTTTAACCTGCAAGCTTGATAGCAAGATAAACGTTACGAATGTTTTTTTATGACCCTGAAAAGGTGGTCGTGTTCTTCCCGTATGTTGCTAGGCCAGGAACCTGACCTAGTTCAGGTCATAAGGTCGGGATCCTCTATTGAACAGCGCTATAGGCAAAGGTACCAACTAACCATTAGAAATGTCATAGAGCCATTTTTGTAGTAACATATTTATAAAAATAATTACCCACGTAAAAGTACATACAAAAATTCTTTAATAAGTTTATCCTCACGCCTTCCCACAAGGGTCCCCGAAGGGGTAGGCAGAGGTGTATAGGTAATACCCACACACCCACTTTCCGCCAGAGGTATATTAGGTGCCAACGTGACAGATGGCGAGTCCATCGCCGTTACTCAAGCACGACTATACATACGCCTTTGAATTTCTTCTCAGACGTATGCAGGTTTCCTCTCGATGTTTTCCTTCATCGTAAAGCTCGTGGTGTGACTAATCACCGTACTTAAGTTCAGAAAAACTCATTGGTACAGTCGGGATTCGAACTTGCGACCTTTGCGTCGCAGGCAACTGCTCGAACCACTCGGCCACCACGACTTTTTGATTACGCATACGCTAAGAATTTCATCTCCCTAGGATTAGCAAACGTAATTTCATACATACAAATTTGAACAGGAAAAATCCGTTGGAAAGATACCCCGGTAGTATGTCCTAATTCCCGATCATAACAACTTTCTTAAATATCTTACGTTCCAAGACTTGAAATATCTATGTTGTTGGGTATAAATTAACGCTTCTAGTTTTAGAAATTGATTAGTCATAATGCGAACACGCATTAATATAAACATTTAATTTATTACACGAAATAGGTATTTAATTCATATGTGTACCTACCTAGGTACTACTAATCAGGTCTGCCTGATGGCATACGGTTGTCGTAGGGTGTGAGCGCTACCAGTACGTGAGATTTCGAGTGCCGACCTTATGTTGGGAGGTGTCGCAATGCAGCATAAGGGTCGGTCCCTCTTTTACCAGCACAGCCATTCCACGAAGAGGACTTGAAGCATTGCTCACAACAGGAACTCAACACTAATATCTTACATTTCACTGCAATAAGCATAACAATAGGAAGTAGGTGCCGTTCCATTCTGCCAACTCCATTCCAAATGCTTTCTGTATTATCTTAAGGTACCAGGTGGAGCATCGTTCAACTGGTCAGCTGAACAGCAAGCGTTAATCCTGGGTTCTTACTTCTGGTGCTACCCCTTGACGTCGCTGGTGGGAGGCATGGCCGCCGAACGCTGGGGCCCTCGCTACGTGGTGCTAATCACTTCAATTGCTAGTGCCGTATTATCTGCTATCAGCCCCTTAGCTGCCAGAATTGATTATATAGCCCTGGTGGCTATTAGGTTCATGCTTGGATTCGCAGGCGTAAGTTAAATGAATATTTATATTAGACGCGGTTTCACCCGCGAATAATTAGATTTCATTGTTAGATTTTCTAGGTCACATATGTTGGTGATCCAAATAAATAAATAAATAAATATTTTTTGGAATAAAACATATCCTACATGTTAATCCAGCGAATAATCTCCGACAAATTTAATCCCAATCCGTTCAGTTTTTTGCTTCGACGACGAACAAACATCCTCTTAAACTTTCGAATTTGTAATATTAATAAGAAGAATATGTTCTATGATAAGAATACCGTTCCATAGTACAAACTGAACTTTATTTGGTACTAGTTTTTTTACATTTACATAATTTATTTATTTATGCATAACAGATAGCAGTTAGATCTAAATCTGTGTTTTATATTACAGGGTTTTGTATATCCTGCCCTGCATGTACTTGTAGCGCGCTGGGCTCCCCCAGCTGAGAAAGGAAAATTTGTCAGCGCTATGATGGGAGGAACTCTTGGTACTGTCGTCACTTGGTCCCTGACAGGTCCACTTATGGAAAAGTTTGGTTGGGCATCAGCTTTTTACGTACCTGCAGCGCTAACATTGGTTTGGTGTGGCTTCTGGTGGTATCTAGTAGCTGATACACCTTCTGATCACCCCAGAATTACTGAAAACGAAAGGAAATACATAATGGATGCGCTAGGAGACAAGGTTAAAAAATCAAAGGTGTGTGAATAACATGTATAAAGTTTAGCTTTGGTTAAAAGTAGTTTCACAACAATATGTCATTTTAGGAGTTGTTAGATAGGTACCTTATGTGTTAGCTCTGAGTAAATTTATACAAACTTGTTCCAATATTATGCTGGAATAACCAGATTATGTGTTTATAGAATCAATTATGCGTGTTTACATTTAATGTACGAATTCCATTAAAATTTCGGTTTTCTCATTATGATTTTGTTTGCAGGGTCTGCCGCCTTTGAGGAGTATTATAACCTCGTTCCCATTTTTGGCGATGGTCATCCTACACTATGGCAATCTCTGGGGCTTGTATTTTATTATGACCGTTGGACCCAAGTTTGTTTCAAGTGTCTTGGGCTTTGAGTTATCAGCTGCCGGAGTAATATCTGCTTTGCCATATCTTGCGAGATTATTTATGGCTGCCATATTTGGAGTTGTTGGTGACTTTGTCTTGGCGAGAAAATTAATGACTACGACCGTTATTAGAAAATTCTTTTGTCTTTTCTCCCACATTATTCCCGGTATTCTCTTGGTACTCCTAGTCTACGCTGGTTGCTCGACCGCTCTATCCGTAGCTCTCATCACGATGTCAATGGGTTTCAATGGAGCAGCAACACTGACAAATTTGCAGAATCACCAGGATCTTGCCCCAAATTATGCCGGAACGTTATACGGAATTGCCAACTGCTTGGGAAGTACAGCTGGGTTCTTTACGCCAATGATAACGGCATATTTTACAAAAAATGGGGTAATTAATATTTTTGCATATTCTATGGACCTATATGTAAAACGACAATTACATATTGTATTTGTTTTTCAGGATAGCTTTGAACAATGGCGGCCAGTTTTCTTCGTAGGAGCTTCGGTTTATATTGTCTCTGCAATATTTTTCATTTGTTTCGGTACTGGAATTACACAAGATTGGAACTTCCCGATGGATGAGAAACATAGCAAAGATGATAAAACAAATGGCGATCTGAGAGAAATGACAGCCGCCAAAAATCCAGAAGTCAGAAAAGAAGAGAAGGAAACTACCCTTAACGTTACTACTACCTAGATATCAAATCTGTATGTTAACGGATCGATGCATAAATGTATCTTAATAGATGAACAGAAACTGAAACTGAAGCTATTAAAGGAATTGAAGCCATTACATTTAATTTCATCGGTCAATATTATATGTAAGGAGTAACGAGTATCTCACCTGTTAATGTCGTTTTATGTGAATAATGTATTCCTAGAACTTTACTCTATCACTTAATAAAATAAAGCATAGTCCGGGTCCGACACTATTTGAACGTATAATAATAACTATAAAATTGACAGTTTGCGCGAAGAGACCCCAGATGGGTCTCTTCGCGCTTCCCTTTTTGAAGGACAGTGAAACTGTTCCGACATAAAAGTTGACATATTTTATTGTATTGTCTTTATATATTTACCAACTCTGTTATATCGTTATAGACTGATTTCTAATGCTGACTTGAATAAAAAACTGAATGCATTGTATTTCTGTGATTATACTACCAAATCTTATTATATATTGAACTTCGTTCTAGGTGTAGATTTTGGTTGACATTATTATATAAATTTTGATACATTAGCATTAATCATTTTTGATGTTATTTATTGAAAATTCTCGAATAATTTATCTTCGTTGGTTTTTTCATTGTATATGTGTATTATGTTGGCCATTATTTAAAAGAAGAAAAGGACAGGAAAATCATTACGAATAAAAGGCCTAACTATAACTATTGTCGTATTCGCTGTTAGGTGTTTTTAGTCTTGGTAATACTATTGTATATCTTTTTCAGTGGCTTAACATATTAATCAATACTGGCCATGAAAATATTTATCATGTACGTAATGCCATAAAAATGCTAATAGATAATAAGGTAAAATTGTCTTCTCTATGGCTGGCTAAACATAACAGCCAACGTAGAATTCTCTCTCTAGAGAAGACAATTCTACGTTGGTAAAACTGACTCAAACTTTAATTTAATAATTTTGCTAATTGCTTGTTAATTTATTCAGCCATATATTATATGATAGCAAAAATATGAAAGCATGTCCATTTTTAAGAGTTAAATGAATTAAAATATAAGAATGTTAGTAATGCTCGTTTCATTATTAATAGACATTTTATTAAATTAACAATGGATTAACAAATTTTTACGTTTGTGCCTTTCATTTTAGGACTACATTTTAAAACCTATTGACAGAAACTTAATTTAATATCCTAGTATTAAAAAAATTGCAATAAAATATTAATAAAAATAGGTTGTTTTATTTAAACAGTCGTAGCTAAAATTTAAGAACATAACACGTTCCTACGGTGAGTGAACTCCCTGAAAAATGGTTTCGCTGGCAGAAATTGGAAATGTGCGAGTGGTTGTAATACACAAGGAATTTAAGTGGAATTTGAGAATCAGTGGGGCTTACACTACTTTCCTTTGAATGTTTAGTAAAGGCATACTTTTCTCTGCACTCCCACTCTTGTGGGAAGGCGTGAAAAAGTGTAGAGAAAAGCATTGACTATGCTTTATATTAATAATTTATAATATTTATATAATATTGAACTATGGAAATGTGTTGCTTATGTTTACTTTGATACGCATAGCCCTAGTGATTAAAGCACAAAATTCATATTAGAGCATTTCAGGCGTATATATAATGTGACAAATTACTTATAAAATGTTTGTAATCAAGATTCGCGCTGTGGTAAGTTCATCATTATGCTAAGTTACCCACTCGCCTAAGCAAAAACCGTTGAGTATAATATCATAGAATTATGTTTCTGTCGTACGCATCTATTCTAGGAACTACATAACGAAATGTTATTTATATAAGAAAAAACGGCATTCTGTTTAATTTTCAGGTTGGCATAATGATATTTTTTGGTTACTTCATGCTCTATGTTGTTCGTTACAACTTGAGTGTACACATCGTTGAGATGGCTCGAATATCCACTAGAGATAGCTTTCATAAATACAATGATTCCACGGGCTTAAGCTACAATGAAGTGTACCGATCCGGGGTAGGTATTTAAGTTTGAGGTAAAATTTAAAGACTTATGTATAGTCGTGCTTGAGAAACTGTAGGAAGGTATGAAGATATATGTTATGTACGGCCAATAAAATATATTGGCACATGGAGTTAGTTTTTCTTAAATTGCTACCAAGTTAGTAAACGTAGGTATGTACAATTCAATTAAATCTTGGTTTAATAACAAAAACTAAAAATTTATTCATGACTGTGCTTAGTCAGTCGTATGATTCTACAGATACTTTAATTTGTGTTCGTTCTTAAAAATCTAGTTTCACAAGATTATTGACCTTTGATAATAAAGACATAATATGTTTGCCATTACTCTGAACCTTTCTGCACATTTGAAATCCTTAGTACCTACCTATTACGTGTTCTTGCAGGTGGTTGACATTGTAAGTTGGGACGATATGAATATTGCAAAATTATTCACAGCCTATCATGTAGGTTATTGCATATGTTTTCCTATATTCCATAATATCGGGGATAGGTGAGTGCACAAAGAATTCCGTACAGTATATTATATATGACTATATACACAGCTATACCTTATTTCAAATTCTAACAGACTTGGGCCCACGTGGGTCATTGGAATCGCGGGACTAATATCGGGCAGCCTGAATTGCCTAACGCCTGCATCAGCTTTCTTCAATTTTTGGGCGCTTTTTGCAGTTCGCATTATAAAAGGCTTTTGTGCTGTTAGTATCAATAAATAAATAATACGTATGTCCAATGAATCGAATAAAAATGAACAGCTTTAATAAAATTTACGATTATCCTGTAGGGTGCCATGCAGCCGAGTATGGTACAAGTTTTAAGGCATTGGGTGCCACCTACAGAAAGGAATCACTTTCTATGGGCCTATTGTGGTAAGTTCTTAACATTTCCGTCATGATTATGTTGATAATAATTTATGTATTGTCCGTTAAAATATCGCTATGTGCATTATAGTACCAAAATGGACACCAAATATGCTGATGCAAATTTCTGTCATATTATTTCTTATGAACTTAAGAAATAGTCTGAACAACTTCATTTCAAAAGTTATGCTAAATTGTGGAATTAGGTATAAAAAATATGCAAATGAAATGCTACCTAAAATATAATTACTTAAGTAAATACGTGTTTCTAGATTGTCTATCTACAAATCTAATCTAAAATATCTAATAAACAAGACTGTGACCAGTTGTAGTTAAACGTCTAATGTATAGAAGCGGCGTGTAGGTCGAGATTCCAGTAAAAAATACGCCTTTATTTTTATTGGTTTTATAATAATAATATATCCTCACGCCTTCCCACAAGGGTCCCCAAAGGGGTAGGCAGAGGTGTATAGGTAATACCCACACACCCACTTTCCGCCAGAGGTATATTAGGTGCCAACGTGACAGATGGCGAGTCCATCGCCGTTACTCAAGCACGACTATACATACGCCTTTGAATCTCTTCTCAGACGTATGCAGGTTTCCTCTCGATGTTTTCCTTCACCGTAAAGCTCGTGGTGTGACTAATCACTGTACTTAAGTTCAGAAAATCTCATTGGTACAGACGGGATTCGAACTTGCGACCTTTGCGTCGCAGGCAACTGCTCGAACCACTCGGCCACCACGGCTCTCTGGTCTTTATTGGTTTTATTATTAATAATAGGTTTATTTTTGAATTAGATAAGTGGCTCGAATATTAGCTTTTGTTAGCGACAACGCTTTAACACGAATGCTGTCGTTGACCGTTGATTTTCAAATTCACGTTTCATACTTGACAGATACGGCGTGTAGCATTGATAAGTTGGGTTTGGAGCATGACTCACTTTATTAATATTTGTTGGTTCTAGGGAATACCACAGGCACATTTACAACATTTCTTTGTTGTGCTGTAGTCCATTATTACTCCCGATGGCCGATTGGATTTTACATCTCTGGTGGATTGCAAATTGCTTGGGCTGCTCTATGGGTATTTGTTGTCACTGATTATCCCAGTCATCATCCGTGTATATCAAAAGAGGAGTTGAATTACTTGAACAATACTATTGGCACGATCTTCACCATACAGGTATATTATATAGTTTCCTTCTCACTAACAGAGGAAGACTGTCTCTTTAAGCAGAGTCTCTCGCGAGGTAGGCATAGAGAGAGTATGGCTATCTCTGCTCATCCCGTGAGGGATTCGGCGTGTTGATATGTGTGTATGTTTATACAGAATTTGTGAAGTTTTCCGAATTATGGTTATAAAATATATAAATATTATGGTATAAAAAAACTATTATTTTATTTCCTAGTTGACAAATTCTCAAGCTCCGTGGAAATTAATTTTAAGATCGGTTCCATTTTGGGCCTTGTGCATATTGAATTTCGGTTATGCTTGGATGATCATCGCCCTGTGTATACATGGACCACTATTTTATTCAAAAGTTATTCATTATACTATTTACACCGTGAGTATGATGGAGTTAAATATGTAATGTGTACAATATGAACGCAGTTTGTAGTTTCAATACCTGCTAAATTGTCTAATTCTTTCAGGCATCAGTATTGACAGCACTACCGTTTTTTCTCCGTTTCGTACTTGGAACAACTATAATACAAATATTTCATCGTTTTAAACATAACGAAAGGGTCAAGCGGATAGAGCATTTAAGAAAATATTTTATAGTTGTCTGTAAGAGCTTAATCGTAAATTTATCTTATTAATAACATATTCGAAAGCAATAATAAAGGAAAATTAATTTAAACGGGAACCAACTTACGTAGGTACTAAATTGGTTTGATTTTTTAGCACACGTAATACCTGGGTTAATGGTGTCTGTATGTTGGCTACTTCCGGTAATTCCCGGCCCTGTTCTATTGACAATAGCTGTAGCCCTCACAGCGGCTGGTATGGACCTCACCTTGGATCTTTGCTATGTAAGTTAAGTTAACTATGCAAATGATTCTTTAATTATAGCTAACCATTTAAATTATACGGCGTACAATGTTGCAATGTTGCCAGTCTTTTGGCACTAACGCTCGAGTAAGCCGCGACCATAATGGTTCGAATTGTCACCTGAAACACAAATAATACAAGTTTGAATCCCGTCTGACCAATGAGTTTTTCTAAACATAAGTGTAGTGATTAGTTACACTACGAGCTATACGGTAACATCGAGAGGAATCTTGCATACGTTAATGTGAAGCCATATATATCTATGCTTGGAAAATGGCGATGGACTCGCTTTGGCTTCAAAATATATTTCAGTCGAAAATACGGTGTTATGTTACACGTCGGTCTACCTTTTCCCGGTTACAGTGCCCTTGTGGGAAGGCGTTTATTTTGGTTTAGATCTAATAATAAATAGTTTACCTTCTGTTAGAAACCTATCTTGAATAAAAAAAAAAAAATAATTTGTAATTTTTATTTATTTTTTACATTATAATTTTCACACATTGCATTTTTAGGAACTAACGCCAAATTTTATGAACTCAATAAATACAGTAATTAAAATTATTGGAAACACAGCTGGTATAATTGTAGCGTTATGTGTGGGACTAGTAACACAACGGTTTAAGGTAAATGTTAATAAAATATAGTGATTATTTTTATTCACATCAATATTATTCTACAATGTCATATCAATGACAATGTCCTTAACTTTTAGAATTATCCATATGTTTGGAAGTATATTTGGTGCTTTCACGCGACCATTCTATTTCTGGCTGGAATGGTATTTCTAATTTGGGGAGAGACGAAGATTCAAGCATGGAACTATCGAGAAAATAGGTATAATTATTAATTGTTTTTTATTACATCATTTACAAGTAATTGATTGTTGGTCTTATTATTATTCTATTTATTCAAGACTTAGGTATTAGTAATTAGTCTTTTTGTCGCATGCATATTTAAACTGTCATCATTAGAATGAAAAAGTAAATAATTATTGACTGAATGGGCATCGACATCATAGAATCCAAGCCACTGTTCGATTTCGGCCAATAATTTGGACGCAATTTGAATTTATTAACCATAATATTTAAAGGTCATACCGAAGACAGCGAGTAATTCCAAAGCATTCCATAATGTCAAACATAACAGAAGTTGAAGAAGATTCAGACCGAGCTGCTAGTTATCTGAAAATGCCACAAACAAAGTAATAAAATAAATACCTAAATGAAATAACAGCTATTCATCCTATATGTTCCGCAATATTTTGTAAATGTTCCCTCAACCAGGGTTTGTAAGTACATATTGAATCCTCAGTCCTAACAAGTTTTTTTCTGGTATATGTATATTAAAAGCAAGCACTACTGGCGAGTTGTCACGAGTATATATTTTTTCTACTGCTCTATCGATAGATAAAGTATAGAAAACTAGTTGTCCCGCCCAGCTTCGCTTAGGCGAAGAAATAAAACCCACGGACCCAGTGGCGTCAGTTATTGGGTCCAAATGTGAATCTAAACCATTCTCGAATCCACCTGAAGAATAAGAAAATTTTATTAAAATCGGTTCAGCCATTTTCGATTCTATAAAGGACATACAGACAAACAATCATTTTTATATATATAGATTGCCTCCAGAAGAGTAAATACAAATTTTTAAAAAAATACAATTTTTAAACAATAGTAGGTACTTAATATACCTAGATAATAATTTTTACTTATTCTATAGACAATCAATTAAAAGGTTTGACATTCAAGTCGACTCCATGGTTGAATTATAATACATGTTGGACCTTATTTAACGCAGATACATTTATTTTTTTAACACGATCATAAAGTATTTCAATGCTGTAGTTCATATATTGTTGGTGAAATTTACTTACTGAACTAAATTTCAAGTAAGTATTAATTAAAAGACAAAGGCAGCTGTCAATCTGCTCATTAACTCATAAACTAAAAAGAAAAAAAAACTTTTGTTGCACTGTAAAAATTAGGCTAATTTATTATTCTGTGCATCTTCTTTTTTTCAAAAGCAGAAATCTACTCCGCAATATAATATACTCTGTGGCTTAATTAAAGTACCTGTATGTATTTAGTGTAGTATTGAAGTGCTTCAAGTGTAAAATAAAAATACTTTTTTTATTCTTGATTGGGTTGGGTTGGGGGTCAAGTTAAAATATTTAATACGACAAAAAAAGTAACAATGTTACCTAGCATTGTGGAGTACTATGCTGAACATGAAAGCTACAGGTGTGGTTATTGCCGAAGGCCTGATACTAATTTTAGTCACGGTGAGTATTTGGAGATGATTCAAGATCAATTTTTATTTTAATCATTCTTAACATCACTCTGATGCTCTGTAGACTTAAACGTAACTCTTTTGGTTCGTCCACATCCATCAGCCTTCATTCAAGCTCGCCGGCTCCGAGTACTCTTGACATTGCCGTTTTTGAGTATCCGATCGATTTGATCCAAATAGTTGGAATGTGGAGGCAGAAGTCAAGAAGAGGCAGTGGAAGACCTCTGCCTCTTCTTGCATACACTTCCGCTTTGTATATCTGTTTAAATCATAAAATGTAATATCATTGACATAACTTTACTTTAGGTATGTGGGCGCATACTATGACCGTTAGCGATTACCAGGACTTGATAGATAGAGGATGGAGAAGATCTGGCAAGTACTGCTATAAACCTACAATGGATGTAACCTGTTGTCCAATGTATACAATAAGGTTTGTATGAAATATATTCAAATAAAATTTAGAAAAAACTTATTGCTAGCCTTATAAAACTTAGCACTTGTGCAGTTATGATAGTAAACAATTTTTACCTTTTCAACCAGATGTCGAGCAGAGGAGTTCAAAGCATCTAAAACTCAGAAGAAAGTGTTGAAGAGATTCAATAAGTTCATAGTAGGTGACAATGTATCGCAGACATGTGGACAAAGGAAAATGTCTACATGTAGTAGTGGCTCTGAAGTCCTTGGTGAGGGATATGAAGAGGGTGTAGAACAGTTTGTGGAGTCAACTAAAGAACATGAGGACATAAACATTGATGATATAAATGCCATGGTAGAGATTAAGGACACAGATATCCCAGATACTCTAGCTGGTAAGTACCTGGTCTTTGTTTGTTTGTCTCACACTAAAGGTGTGTAAAATATATAATGGAATAATAAAATTAACACTTATAAAAGTTTGCAGAGCATACTAAAGTATTCTCTGCAAGCTTTCATAATAGCCTTGGCAATAGTTGAATGGAAATATAAAATTGAATTTAAAAATTAAGTCAGGAAATTAACATTAAAATGCTCCTATTTTAATTTTAGATACATCCTCTTCAGGGTCAAAGAAGACGAGCAAAATGGATTTTCAAGGAAGTGGAATTAATGAAAATAGTATTCAACTAAGAAATACCAAAAAAGGTATTAATGCTCTTCACTATATTTCCTTATTTCTAATGAGTGAATTACTAGCTGTGCTGCAGTTTCACCTGCATACACTTTTATTTAATTAGTAGATCTTATTTGTTTTTTTCTGGAATAAAATATACCTAATGTGTTAATTGAGACCTTGGTGTGGATTACATACATCCAGCTTATAATAATCTATGCCATTATCCAATACCATTTTGTAGTTTTTATGTGAAAGAGGAATGAATATCCTCACAAACTTTTACATTTGTAATATTAGTTGGATATAATATGTTAGCTCACAGTAGATTTATAAGGCTATGTTGTTGGCTTCTAATCTATACAATCCTCAAAAATTATGATGATTTCATTTTACTATGTCTGCCATATTATGCCATGTCTGCAAGCTTTTTAATCTATTTATAATTAAAAAAAGTATATTTGGTTGATCTTAGTGAAACAATAAAAATAAAGATACTGTTTTTATACCTGACTTCAGATACCGGTCCAGATCAAAATCAAGCCCACTGTAAGAAAGCCAAGCTATTGAGGAGGGAGAGGAGACTAGAAAAGCTCAAAGAAAAGGGAATTGATATCTCATCATTAGACAATAACTGTAAAAATAAGGAAAAACCTTTGGAGGAATTCATAAATGAATTACCCAATGAGTTTAAACAAAAGCTGCAGGTAATGTTGTACATACTTAACCTGGTACATCCAAAATATTTGGCAAAATTTCCTGACAGTCACAATTTACAACTGTCATATATATTTCAGATACGATTGGTAAGGACTACCCCACAAAGTCCCGAATGGTTAGCCACGGCAAAGGTCACTCATGAGATTTACGTCAAGTATCAAACCACAATTCATAATGACAAGCCGGAAAAATGTACTGAACCAAAGTTTAGGGACTTTTTAGTACAAAGCCCATTGCTAGTAAGTACCCTTGCTATACAATATTATTACAATTTCTTCAATCAATCTTTACAATTACTGACACCGCCCCATAGCCTAAGAATATACATGTTGATATCATCCCATATTAGGCATAAGGATATATTATGTATGTGGAAAACATATGCAAATGTCTTATTAAGTGTGGGATAGGAATTAAATTAATAAAGTTACATTGATGAACAAAACAAACAATTAGCCCTTTATAAATGTTTCATATTTTTAGGAGGAGCACACAGATAATGGTCCTCCTTGTGGTTACGGGTCCTTCCATCAGCAGTACTGGTTGAGTGGTAGATTAATAGCTGTGGGTGTGATTGACATTTTGCCAAAGTGTGTTTCGTCTGTGTACTTCTTCTATGATCCGCATTATATGAATTTGACTCCCGGGACTTATGGTGCACTCAGGTAATATTGTGATTTATGTACAACATACATGCAACATAATGCAATGTGATTTTGCTGTAGATTTGTTTTGGTGCCACCTACGCCAATGTGTCTGGTCATCCATGATTGCTTACTAACAGAACCCCTTTGCCTACCCCTTCAGGGACCCTTGTGGGTAGGTGTGAATATTATAACAACATATTTTATTATAATTACAGAGAAATAGAATTTACCAGACAATTACATTCAATGTGCCCTGATCTCAAATATTACTATATGGGCTACTACATACATTCTTGCCGCAAAATGAGGTACAAAGGGAACTATTTTCCTTCTGATTTGCTGTGCCCCGAAACATATCAATGGTTCCCACTGAAGGATTGCATCCCAAAATTAGAGGTAACACCTTACTCAAGACTGGATCCAGATATTGATGGTGTAGATGACAACTTCCCCAAGGAGAGTGACATTAATTATATACCGGTGAGAGTGAAGGGAACTGTGATGCCGTACAAACTGTACAAGAGAAAGATTGCCAATAAGAGGAATGACCAAGCCGAAATCATGGAATATGCACAGTTAGTTGGCGCAAAGTCTGCCAAAAGTTTGGTGTTAGTTAGATAAATCTAATATATTTATACTTATTTGTGAATGCATAAGTATGCAGAATACTGATTTTATATTTATTAATTTATATTAATGTTTGAGTAAAAATTATGTGCACTTATCCTAATGAATTAATCACACAAGATTCTCATAAAAATAATCCTGTTGAATACATTTTAAAACTTAGATGTACATATTTATAGGTTTCCCACCTTTTTTTGTAATATCGAATTTATGACCTATGTACTTAATGGATTTTAAATAGGCGATTTCAGTTAACTAGTCATCTTCATTTTACTTGCATCTTTCATATTGTAAGATGTTATTTCCATTGTTAATATCGTATTTATGTATGAAAGTTTAATTAAATAATATTATTTTCTGTCCATTTGTGCATTTTAATTAGCATCCAAAGACCTTTCTGATTTAGCGTTCCATAAGCGAAGGGTACAAGTGCTGAGATTGTTTTGGGTGTTTTTTATGAATTCATGTGTTCTTGTATTTGCACACTTGTGTTTCAAAATAGGGCCATTGGAATGAATGCTTTCAGGATTTCTATGCGAAGTCATTCACACATAAGTACCTGTCCTGACCAGCTTCGCTTGAGTATAATAAAGTTCTCCGCTTGACGTATTAGCGTAATAATTATGTTATGTCTCTGTTTGAGATCACATTGAGACTTGAGACCATTATAATGCCTGACACTAGTATTATGTTACTGTTGCAAAATGCGTGCGACTGAAAGGCTTATATCCGTGTCGTGTATATTGTTCTAATGTAATAATTATCTAGCACTACTGAGTTTCAGGACTGAAGTGGATTCAGTTGCCATGAAAAAAAAACTAGATGAAATTAAGAAGCGGTAGATATGAAAAATAAAATATTTCTTATCTTTTACATTTAGATCAATTCGCATTTGACAGTTACAATAAAGTTTCTTATCTAACCTCCTTATCATTATCATTTGACATTTATGAACAAACTATCTGTGCCCGTGACTTCGCGCGGAAAAGTGATATTAAGCAGCGTTATTTTTTTCTAAATAAGGTGTAATTTATTTACAAACTTTAGAATGTAATAATGTATATGTATAATCCTCACGCCTTCCCGCAAGGGTCCCCGAAAGTAGCCTATGTCCTTCCTAAAGCTCTAGGCTATGTCTGTACCAAATTTCATTTAAATCGGTTCAGTAGTTTAGGCGTGAAAAGGTAACAGACAGACAGAGTTACTTTCGCATTTATAATATTAGTAGGGATTACCGGTATGAACTCAATGCTATTTTATGCTAATAGTATTTCAAGTATGGGTCCGTTGATTACGTACCTATTATATAATAGCGCGTAATAATTTATTTAATTAATTTTCCTTGGTACCTTACTTACATTAGAAAACCACAAGGTTGGTCTATAAGCTGGCGGTTATAGAAGATATAATCTAAATGAAGAAAAGGGGTGATCTACTCCGAAATGGATATTATATTTTATGTTCCTTGTGATAGACGACTCCTTGTGAGGTATAATGTTCATTAAGTTTTTTTGACGTCGTCCTATATAAATCGTACTTCATTCTTATCGACGAATGCTTTGCTTAGATATCTAATCATTTTTGATATTTTATGAAAAAGTAAGTTTCGCCTGGATGAAGTAGCTTTACGGATGTAAAGCTACTTTATCAGCATCATGTAAAGAGGGAAATTAATAAAAAATGTCAGCTCTGATTTACAAGCGATTTTGAACTTAGCTTTGCAATGTTTATTTTGTGTTCTTCTAAGGTCGGTTTATGTCATTGACAATATGTCGACAATGGTTTGCATTCGTTTTATAAGCTAGTCTGTGACATTTGGTTCCTCCACACACACACACACACACACACATCATCACGCCGAGTCCCTAACGGGGTAAGTGGAGAGAATAGAGCGCTATTTCTTTCTATACACATACCTACCTCTTTCCCTTCGTCCACATTCATAAGTCCCTTCATACATGTTCGCCGGTTCCGAGTACCCTTGACGTTAACGACTTATAACTATAAACGGGAAGACATACAAAGAAAAGTACAATATGCAATAATGTAAGCTACATGGTATTATTTAAGTAAATGTTAAAAAGACAAAACGTATGTTATACACGGTTATACATGGCTCTTCATGAGTAACTTGGCTAAAGTTTTATACGCAGGAACATTTTATAATTATTTCTAGTATGAATATAACGATATATGCATGTTATTTCTACTGGTAGACGGAGTACCTACCTAAGTACGGCGGTATTTAATCTTAATAGTTCTATCACTAAAGGAAAAAGTCTAAGTGGGTAAATGATATCACTAACATAATTTAAGCTGAAGAATAATTAATGGGCAATCAACTTAAGAACTCGTTATCGCAAGTCAAACCTACAGTAATTTTTGTTATTATAAGTTAATCAACGTTCAATTACATTTTATGTGGCAAACTAAATACTGGGACTATGGCTCGCTGCTAGAACTGGTTCTAGCTTATCCAGGAACTTATTTATATATTAATGTATATAAGCCAGTGCACTTAACGTTCTCACGAGAAAACGAAGCAAAAAGTGGCTGCCGCGTGCGATTCTCGAGATCATTGGCTCGTTATTTAGATCGATGAGATTAATTGTAGAATATTGTGGGGCGCGTTTGATAATTTTATCTAATTTTCTGTAGAATGTCCGAAGAACTTAACACTTGTGTTTCGTATCAAAATATTCAATATCAAGCAGGAGCCTTAATGTTCCGTAATCGATGTATATGTGCAAAGAGTATAATAATATTAATCTGTGTGTGTCAATTCAGGAACGTCAAAGTAATCTAGTGCCTGACTTTTGGTCTAAATTTAGACTAGTGAAGTAGAAAAAGTTCCCGGAAGCCTAGAGCAACAATACATTGTCCGAAATAGTTTTGACAAGTTTTACAAAAACTTACATTTTGGGAAAAACATGTGGGTGCTACTACACTCAACCTTTTCGGAGACGCTTTTGCCATGTGTGGTGTATTTTTCTTAAAATAGGGACTTACCTACTATTGTTATTACTCCAGTTAAGTTTTATTCAATGGTTGGCAAAGCGTCATGCTATATTGTAAATTAAAATATTTGACGGTAAGCGACAGGTGTTTTTTCTTTGTTTTTACAAGCTGGATAAACACTTATATGTTGAAATTTGACTGCAGAGTGTCAAATATTGTAGGTATCTCGGCTTATGAATATCGTCTATATATGACACCTAAAAGACGGCCCCAACCACATTTGTTAAAAAAAAATATTTTTTTACGTATTAAACATTATTATTATTGTCTCCATAATCTTCTCAATTGAATCTTTAATCTATTTATTGATTCCCTGGACTGTTCGAAGCTTTTTGTTGTCAGACAAAAAAGTGGTCGATTTACCTAACTACCAAAGAAGGGTTATGTTATTCGCGGATATGTTTTATATACATATATCTTTATCACATCGTATCTTCCAATCCAAATGCCGTGGTGGCCCAGTGGTTTGAGCAGTTGCCTGCGACGCAAAGGTCGCAAGTTCGAATCCCGACTGTACCAATGAGTTTTTCTGAACTTAAGTACAGTGATTAGTCACGCTGTACGGTGAAGGAAGGAAAAAGAAATTATAAGTTACGACAATATTGAGATCTGACTTTTTTTGCCCTTGTGTCACATAGGAATTTTATATTGTGCTTAGATCTAGAAGGTTCAAGATGAAGAGCACCCAGGGCCTGTGTCTCAAACACGATTTTAGGTATTTGAGTTTGTTTTCTAACGTATGCTGGTTTCCTCAAGATATGTTCCTTAGCACCGTAAACAGAAGATAATGAAATATAATATTTACTCGTGATAAAATGTATGCTAACTTTACATACGTGTTCTGCAACGTGAGTGACTCGAATCAATTTTCGGACTCAAAAAATATTTGCTACATTGCGTTAGTGAATATTTGAAGCAGCACGAATCGTAAATAAAACAATGCGGTGTTTGTATATTTCCTACATTATTATCTATAAAAATAATAACTTACCCTAATTATAAATGTAAATTCTTGGATGGATGGTTGTTTATTTCTCAATCTCAACTTGAAATTCAGCGTACGCTTAAATTACAACCTAGAATAGGACTTGATTTATTATTCTGAAATTCATTTCAGTTTTCAATTGACGTATTTATTCCGAAAAAAAAAACACGAATGCCAAGACTCGAGAATTTATAAGTTTACAGATGATCAAATTTAACGCGGTTGAAACCTCGTATCACTACTTGTCAGATATATTATAAAATAGACTGCACTGAAAACATAACCATACTGAAGTATTTGTATGCATGAAAAAGACACCTACCCGATAGGAAGTTTATACGACATGGTTCTAAGAAGTGTTCATTGACTATTGGAGGTGAGGCCTTCGGTGAGGGCAGTGTGCTGATCTAAAAGCGTCGCGTAAAGAAGGCAGTCGCTGAAAGACAAGCGCACGCGCAGCTCGCCGCCGTCGCTAAAGCCTCTCTGTCGCGCGTGCGTAACACCTACCGTGTAGGTACTGTGGCGTTCAATCGTGACTATTTACTTGATAGTGTTGCGTGCATGTTAAATCAAAATGAAACTTCACATAAAATTATTTGGTAAGTATTTCGCAATAATAATTGTAAATTACGTTCATTGCGTGATGATGTATCTCGTCTTGGAAACAATAAGCCGTAATTAATACTAAGCTTGTGGCACCTACCTCGTTCGTAATGCGAATCTTTAGCTGTGAGAGGTAACTTAATGGAATATCTACAAGCTATTCACCGGCCTCTTAATTAAAACTTCAAGGCTCTTCAAACGCAATTTAAATCGAGTTTTGGTGATATAATGTTGATTGTGGAATGCGTAAATATATTTTCTCCAATCCTTGAACGATTTCATTATGTGTGAAAGCTGGTATATGCTGTTTCATTTTAAATCAACATATATGAAGTTATTGTTTACAGTTGTGATATGACTATTTACTAGCAGTGTCCCCCGGTTTCAACAGCGTAAAAATGGCTAATGTTACTGAAAGAGGATTCTGCTCAAGCCTTAGCATTTAGTGATTATTTTTCTGGGTTAAAAGATATTTCACGTGTTAATACTCACTATGCCAATTTTCATTCGATTCCGTTCGGCTTTTCTGGCGTGATTGGGTAACAAACATCCAAATATATTCACAAAGTTTCGCATTTATAATATTATGTAGTAGGTTTATGACTCTCATCATTTCCACACATTTAACTATTATTGTCATCGAAAAGTACAAACACACTATCTATGCTATACAATATCGCATAATTTTGTATATTTAGTTTGTGACATTGAACGAATAAAGTGTTTGTATTGTTACGGCTGTATTCTCTTGAATAAATACATATTTATAAATAAGTAAAATTTGCTTTCATAGTTGTTGTGAAAGCGAAATTTTTGTAGCTAGGTACCGAACTATATGCTCTCTAACGATTTCCAGAAGTTATGAAAGCAAACAGTGTGATAATGTTTACTTTTATTACAGTATTAAGTAAGTAGATACCAATATTATTTACGCGAAGTTTTCGGTCACGTTTTCTCATTGAAACCGTACGACTTATTATGCTATTTTTAACCGACTTAAAAAAAAGGTTATTTATTCGAAACGCAAGTATTATAATAAGTATTATCGGACCTACAATATATTCGCATATGATTATATATTCGGGCTTCAAAACACACAAAATATTTCTTCGAAAAATTATTTTAGGTCTCTATTAAGTTTCGTAATTGATTTTGATTTCATTGAGTAATTTCATGTTTGTTTGTATAAGAAATAAAAATTTTTGTTTTTTTTCTCTCAGGGGATGATGAAGGATGTCATAATTTGTATGGCTCAAACCGCTGTAATAACCTACCTTTACATTTAAAAATACTGTGGGATTAAGCTAGTAGCTAAGTACACCGTATATGTATTATTTGCAAATGAGTATGCAGGTGTTTAGGTACTTAATTGCACATCTGCTAGAATTCTATCTGTAAAAATTACAACTTCGAATTTCTATTCTTCAATCTTGTTTAGTCACTGAATATTTCTTGAAGCATTAATTGACTGTAAATTACAATATTAACTGTAAGTAAATCACCATTATATGATTGTATGTAACTTTGTTGGTGGTTTTCGTACACATAGCAAAGTTACAAGAGAATAACCTGTAACACTGGTAGATTGTAAAGTGGCATGGTTTGTTGACCAATGTACAGTAGCACATTTAACTTACTATCGCTACTACTAAATTCTAACTTCTAAGTACTACTAAGTTACAACTACAGTGTGGATAACGGTTATGAATGGCACAGCAGATATAACACATACTTAACCACATATTATCTTCAAACTCTCAAGGTTTCTGAAGAGATATGTAGGTGCCAACGTGACAGAACGTCTTTCAACCACGACTATGTTCATCTTTGAAGTTTTTCTTAAACGTGTGCAGATTTCCACGGGATTTTCATCACCGTAGTTTGTGGTGTCATTAATCACAAAAAAGCCGTGGTGGCCGAGTGGTTCGAGTAGTCGCCTGCAACGCAAGCATGTTCAAATTCCGACTGTACCAATGAGTTTTCCTCATCAGTCTTTTAAAACCAATAAAGCGTATGATGCACTCACTAAGTATAACCCATTTGTGCCATATTTTAGAACATAACATTGATTTTAGAATCTAACCTAGATACGTCTTTCGTGTGAGTGGCGTAGCCCGGTGAAATTGAAGAGTAGGTACCTAATGTGAAGAAATCAATACCTGTTTGTTAAGTACATTTATACATCTAGATATGCTCCAAATACCTACTTATGACACTTAAAGATAAACATATATCCCCCCTGTAACAGAATTTTACATTTTCTTGCGATAATGTCATTCACTATGCGATAATGTCAGGGTTAAGTAGTAAACAAATATCTTAAAATATTTGACGTAATGTTATGTCATTGTATCATTGTAGTTTTAATATCGTTTAATTTCCAGCATAAAGTAGTGTTTGGGTACTACCTACACAGTGCGGTAGGCAGAGGTACCTCTTAGGCGTTGTGCGAAGGATTGAAGATATCTATACAAATAAATAAAATAGCTTTTTACTGAATGCATAAACACGGTACATATAGTAAATTATTTTTTTAACAATTTTTGTCCGTCTGTTTGTTCCGGTTAATCTTTGAAACGGCTCGACCGATTTTGTCGGGACTTTCACTGGTAAAAAAGAGTAACTCAGGCTACTTTTATTTCAGAAACAGAACAATATGTTTTTTGTTATATTCCACCTGGAGGAAGTCGCGATCAAAGCTAGTATATAATGTATATTACGTTGTCTGTAGGCTTACTCTGAGGTGTTTCTATCAATATAAAATAGTGCGAAAGGCACGTACCTAGCTATTCATTTGACTTTGGGACATAACAAACACAGTACCTTCAGACATGATCTTTTCCTTATCCTACGTTCGGAGAAAAAATGATATATACAACAGCACAGGGTCAAAATAAATTATATTTATATATGGTATGTTAAGGGTACTATTATGTATTCTGTGGTTAAGGTAGGTTATAGTATTTTATTATATATTTAAGTAGGTACCTATTTGTTTTAAATATTATATAAATATTTATTCGTCACAGTAACAGATTTGAATACCCTTGTCGGAGGTTATATAGATTTATATATCCATTGGAAATATGTATGTAGGTACATTGCGTATTAGTTATGTAAGTAAGTTCAATAATATATATTTATTGCACAATACCAAAGTATTATGAAAGCCGCATTAGTATCCTTTCAGCAGGTTTTTTTGTAGTAATTAGTAATTTTATTGTAAACAAGTTATGTACTGATTACAGATTTTGTCTCTTTGTGTTAAAGCACATTAAATCAGTTACATAAATGATGAATGATCTTAATGACTTGCATAAAATAACAACGGTGCTTTCTAAAATAACATTTCTAATGATGTTAAAACAGGGTACCCAAATGGGACAGCCAATCCATTAAAAATCCCCAGTACTGAATTACATATATTTTTAATTGCTTCGGATGTGTCAAAGATAGCTTCGTAAAAAATATATTATTTACCTAATTGAAGCTTATAAAGGGTAAACCAATAGGTAATTTAGTACCTGATTTGTCGGTTTTAAGGTCATTACTCCTATTCACCAACGTGACAGCTACGTCCTTGGCAAATGCGATGTAATTCCACAGATCCGTCGCGTCACGATTCAACGAGTTTCCCACAATGCCGGCACCTATAATGGCCTGGATGAATACCAAGCTTCACTAATCATTTAAATACAAGTAGCCTAGGCATGGTGACAGCATGAAAACATTCAAACACTACTTACCTATTTGGCGAATAGGGAATATCGAAGGTCTAGGGGTAAACCTTATGTGGCAGGCTGGTAGGAAATAGGACAGATCACTCAGACTTCGTCGCCGTTACTCAAGCACGACTGAATATGCTACTGATGATGATGATGATGTGCCATTGAACTTCTTCTTAAGCGTATGCAGGTTGCCTCTCGATGTTTTCCTTCACCGTAAAGCGCGAGGTGTGACTGCTTAATCACATCACGCGAACCTTACTTAAGTTCAGAAAAATTCATTGGTACGATGGGGATTTGAACTTGCAATCTTTGTGTTGTAGGTAACTACTCGAACCACTCCGCCACCACGGGTCTAAGAGAATCTATTATTCTATAGGGAAACTAATAAGTACCGACATATTAAAACATACATATCATCAGCCGAGTCACTCACACAGTGAGAGTGGTTTACTCTGTCAGTTCTCTCTGGACAAATAAGCTTCTTTTGCTTCATCCACATACTTCAGCCTTATCATACATATATGCCGAGTTCAAGTACTCTTGACATTCTGCCCTTGGGTGTTGGACCTATTGATTTACGGTAGTTGGAAGGTAGGCTTTCTCGGCGTTTTCCTCCAGATACTTTTGCATTGTAACTATGTCTGTTTCGCCAAGATATTCCGATCTTTATTTGAATAGACCTTATGAAATTACCCCTAAGTTGCATCAGAGACGTTGACAAGGCCGTCTTATTTACCTACTGAGAAACGATTCGTCCCTATTTTAACAATACAGAAAAATCGAATTTACTTATCTGTATTAAGATTATTTGTTGCTATTGTGTCATCACTATTATCATTTTATGTAAACAATTCAAATGAGGGATTTCTCTAAGCAAAATCATTATATTTTATTACTAGCTGTACCGCCCAGCTTCTCTTGGGTGAAAAAGTTAAATTGCCCGTAACACGATCTCAGCGCCCCCTATCGGGTCCAATTGTGTATTCTAATCCTTTCTCGACTCCATCTGTTAGTAACGTTTAGAGCTGACAGATAATTGTGACTGTCAAATAATAGACAAATAATTTGCAATATAAAATAATATTGCGACTGTAAGTTCAGATGTAAGCTATCCTATCTTTCAAGTTGGATCAAACTTCACACGGTTTAAATTTGATTAAAATCAGTTAAGTAGTTTAGGAGTCCATCGCGGACAAACAACGTGACGCGTTATTTATAATTTATTTATTTATTTATTTATTTATTTATTTAATAAGATTGAATAATAAGAAGAAGATTGTGTAAGTAACAGGAAAATATCCGTGAGGTCGCGATCGGTGCGCTCACTGACTGTATTGGTCTCATGAACAAAGATTAGCGACTGGTTCTTGGAAGATCTTTTTTGTTTCGTGTTGCAGACACTCGTCCGTGGATAATAAATATTTTACATATGAATAAGTAGGCTGGACCCTTAGTACGTGCGTAATGTAAGGTCGAGTCGACACTAATTACTTTGAAAGTTTTCAGCGTATATATGGTTGGTTGTGATTTATTTAATATTAATTGCGGGTGTCCAATATTCTTATGAAATTATTAATACATTAAGCCCTATACATATTAAAGCACTTGAGCTACAGTCCTAGTAGAGCATGATGATGAAATAACTACGTTGCAAAGCAAGCGTTTCACAATTCGTATGAGGAAAATACACAATTTATTTAGAAAGTATTTTATCCTAATTGCTAACTAAGTATATAAAGAATTATATCTTCGCGATGATGTGCAAAAACTGGACATAATTAGTTGGGTGTCAGGGGCGGCGTGGTTCAGTGGCGGCGCGGCGCGGCGGTGCGGCGCCTGACGGTCGCCGGCGCGGCGCCTAGCAGCGCGCACCCTGCATTCTTGCACTTTCACCGGACATTTGAATTCTTCCAGAGTGCTTAGCACGAGTTCACCGTTATGCAAATGTCTCGCCAGTGGCGGCTCATTAGCACTTGCATGCTTATCTCAAAAGCCCTTTTTCCCCTCCGGGAACAACGGTAGTCCTGCAACACACACGATCGTGCTATCAATCGGGATTGTTATTTTCTGAGCTTAATTTTCAGTCGATTAAATGGATAAATAAGTCACGCCTTACCACAAGGGTTCCCGAAAGGGTAGGCAGAGGTGTATAAATAGTACCCACACACCCAATTTCCGCCGCCTTTCATGAATGTGACTGATTTATCATAGTAAAACTTGAAACAGATCCGTGTAGTGTCGTAATAGGCAGTTATCTTGTTTTACCATGTTTATGCATGGAAAATTAGTGGAAAGACGACACATTAAGAACAATGGCTCGGTATGTGACAGAGTAGCCAAAGTGCCTTACATTTGTGGAAACCAACCTTAGATGTAATGAGAGTTTTGTTTGGTGGTGAAGTAGATCAGCAATCCTATTCTCGCTTACGCAATGTGTACATAGCCTACGGGTGTCTTAGATAGTCAAATCAGATCAAAAATATTTGATTCAACGTGAGCGACAGTGTATTGGCTCAAATAGTATGTTCCTTTAGCACGCTTGATGCGCAAGATGCTGATGGCAATAGCAAGCCATGGCACTGCCAATGGTTTTATAAATAAAGACCTATCGGCGAGCAAGTTTGAAGAGACTGATGATGAAAGAGAACCAGCGTTCTACCCTCCGCACCTTCCCCGTGAGGGACTCACAGTCACAGAAAGTTTAAGCTCATGACTCCACGCCTTTGTTCAAGCTGTATTAAGGTATCAAAATGATAAATGACGACTCTGCTGCCGTCCAAGAATGCTGGAAACCAAATAAACAACTGCTTCGATTCCTGAGCAGGTTTTGAAAAAGTATGTTAATAAAACTGTAACATTCATAAGATCACCGAACAGGAAAATCATCTTTTCGTAATGTAAATCCGAGTAGTGATTTTACAATCAGGTATTGTTAAAGGTTACAGTCTCTAAAGATCACATTTATTTTTCTCGACCGAAATAAAATTATTAAAAGTGAAAGCAACCGCAATACATGGGTAACGTATTAGATTTCTGATTTTTTTATCACACCCCGAACTTTGAACGATGAACGAAAACATTACGAGAAATCATTAAATTTTAGAGGCAATTAAAATTTGTGCTTAGGAAACAGTGACAGACTTTTTTTGTCATGTATCTGTGGCGAAAAGATGGTGGAATTGCTCATGCTTCGGAGACGGTGACAGAATCGCTATCTCACGTTGGTATGTATCTGTGGCGAAAAGATAGTGAAATTCCTTTACCTACCGTTTTGGGATGGTTGGTGGGACAGCAAAATATAAATTACTTCGTTATGCATTAACTAAGCCTTGAAATACCCTGCAGTTGTACCCGAAGACTGCGCTAATTACAAACACTGGGAGTAAACGGGGATAATACTTTAAGGTTTCTAGCAAATATAATATGGTATGAATGGAACTATGGAAACATCTAATGGAATTATCAAAGTACGTTGTACCTACAGTGCGAAGTATTTATTCAATTTATATTTACGTTGTACCTACATGTTTTAAAGGTTGTAAAAAATGTGTTATTTCATTCATACCTACAGAAATGTCTTCGTTGATATTGCATGAAATATTAATTCTACCAATAAACTTCTTTTTGGCTATAGACATGGAAATAATTTTAAGAGGCTTATTATTATAAAAATACCAATTAAGGGAATTGAAATTACTGTTGGCACCTAAAATATATCTCTGTATTTCAAACACCCATAAGTGAATCTGTATTTATGGTAAGGTACTTTCGTCCCTTATGTACAGTTTTACGTCCCTACATAATGACTTTGATCTGTTCCACGTATATTAATATTGTGTATCATAAAAGGAATATTATTGATCTATGTTTTTCATTCACTAGTGATGTATACTATCAGATAGCTAAAACCCCTGAAGCAATGTCATTATCGCAGGAAATCTCCGCGAACTTGCTTTTTAGCAGTAATAGCCTAGTCTCTGTATTAAAAATACTTCTGGAACCTTATGGTATCTCGTCGTATTCGTAGTCAGTTCCAAAGTTTTAAAATGTTTTCTTGCGGTGGCGAATGAATCACTTATTTTCAAGTTGTCAGTATTGATTAATTTCACTTGCATCATGTCGTATTATTTTGACCCAATAAACTAGTTCAAGTCCTCAATGTGTCAAATAGCTCGCTTTCGCCTCACCTCGATTTGCTTCTAATTATCTATAGGTAGGTATTTCTAGTAACTGCTAATGCACGGTGCAATGAACCGCCAGACGTATTTGTCAACGTTCTCCTGTCTGATATTGACATTGTATTCGAAAGTTTATCTTCCGTGAACAGTTACAGGTTCCTACGAGGTCGCGCATTCTTGTTGCTATTTGCCAAAGTCAAAAACATGCCTAGCTAGTATAGTTCCCTGACCATTAGAGGCCGTTTGGAAACTGAACTCATCTTGATTTTGTTTCGCAATACTGTAGGTAATTAAGTTATCTACTTGATTTATTGCTAGCTGTTTATAGTTCAGGTTATTGAAAACGGCCGTTAGTAGGATTGACAATTTATAGTGACGTTTTAATGAAACAATTGCGTCACACATGTTCAAGAGGTCGAAAAGTGCCGCAGTTTTTTTTTTATTTTGCGTGCCAGTTCTTCGAATACGTTTTATTGAGGTGTGGCTATTTATTTACATGTGGCCTCGTTTGTTGTTTGCAGATTTGGTGCCGGCGCGGTTCAATGTCGCCCTGATGTTGTTCTTCGCATGCTGGGTTAACTACATGATGCGAGTCAACATGAGCGTCAACATCATCGCGATGGTGCCCGATGATACTACCATAACATCGTTAGTACACCTTTATTGCGGTCATTATAATTGCCCAGTAGTTTTTGTCAGTGCGGGGAATTACGCACAACTGGTACAAATCGTATTTTCCAGCGTCCATTCAAAACCATTATTGTACTTAATTGACGGTACGAAAATACAAAAGTACTTAGGAACAGAAAATTAAACTCCATGCATCATTCTGACGTAGGCTAGTTGTTAGAAACGAGTTGAAGTACATACATTGTAATTGTTTTTAAATTAATACCTACCTACATTAAGATTATCTTCACAATAGGCGCTACTACTGCTTATTATGGATTGTTATACCTATATGCACCTAAACCTATGTCTGTAGCTTCTGCTAGGTACATATATGGTGTCCTTACATTTCTAGTGCTAACTTGTGCAACCATAACTTCCTATTTGAACGAGAAAACTACAATCCTATCGCACATGGAAATACTGAAGTCATTCAAACACGAAGTGACTTTACTTCTTTCGTATGTACTTGGGTTACTGACATACAAAAAGCAGGATTTAGTGAAAATAGCCAAACATTGAGTTCTTAAATTTGTTTTCATTCATACTTAAGTATAATGAATGAGATATCACACCACGAGCATTACGGAGAAGGAAAACTTTAAAGAAATTTTATAGTTGTGCTTGAGAAACGGCGAAGGACTCGACCTCTCTTACGTTGGTACCTAAATACGCGAATATAAGTACATATATTATCTATCTTTGAATTAAATCGTAAGTCAATACAATTAAGCATACTTTTTGTTAATTCTAGAAGATGCTGTGAACAGTAAACGTGACTAGTCGTACGTGACGTACTCATGTTTGATTTGCAGAAGTTCGATACGCATGCAGTCTCGTGTGTTACTTATTGCTACTCTCACAATTATGACACAGTCGGAAAATCAATTGCCTGTACTTTTTAACTAAATAACACATACCCCTCTATTACTTATAATTAGAATTATGGTGTCCGTGATAAAGGTATAAATATTGTAATAAAATCGATACCCGCACTGAACTAAATTGTACGTGCTGACGTTTGGTATATAAGCTAATTATTTCGACTCTAGGTTACGTGATGATGGCGGTAAATTTTGCGTTGGACGATGATAGATAAGTAGAAAATTTTGTTTAATGTACAAATTACATTAAAAATGTGTCCAGCGAAGATGATTCTCTTTTTAAACTTTAATTAATAATGTATTTTCTTATACATAGAAAACAAACCGCTTAGCTTAGATCTTTTAATTGCGCTACGGATTTAATTTCGGTTTCCATCAATAGATAGTGTCATTAAAAGTAGTGAAGTTTTATGTGCATTGTTTTATATTGGACTAGGGTATGTCACAGATGAAAATAGCGTAAATGCATTTGGGATGCGTTCCATTCGAAAATTCAACGATTACTGATCGGACTTGCAATGAAGGGAATCGCAAAACAACTGACGTGCACGAGGGTGTCATTGTAAAGATGAAGAAAGGTATGTTACGTCATTTTGGACATATAGAAAGGATCAGTGAAGATTGATGAAATAGATATACAATGCGAAAGATATACGATGCGTTCCAACTATCGAAATCACATGGATCGGACACTTAAGGACTGGTGTTTCAAGTGTTTCTTGTGTCCGCAAAAGAAGTTTATATTTATTTAATAATAATAATGTTTATTTCGTAAAAATAATACATTTTCAACAAATGTGGTTGGGTATCAACAGACACCTGTGAATGGGTGCTCCGCTCTTTCTTATCTAAGGTTTACAATTGAATTGAATAACAACATGCTCGTAAAAATTCAGTAAATAAACTTATATAACGAAATTTTTGGTACTTAATGACTAAAACTAATTAAAACACAACAAACAGATAAGGGGATTTCGGGGACCTTTGTGGGATCACTTAAAAATAACGTTTTTATTTATTTAATTTTGCATTTTTGGGTGAAGTTCATTGTATTTTTTTTATTTCTTGTTTTGATAAGTTTTATTACATTTCGAACAGAAAAGCCAAGACAGGTTCGATTCAAATTTGTTGCACAAAGTGAAACGTTTCGCAACGTTGAACGAAGTTCAATTTAAGAATGTATTATTAAATAACCAAGGCTGAGGTGAAACAATCGAAACCTGCGAATTAGATTTGTTTTATTTATATTTTTTGCGTTATTTTTGCCTAAAGCTTTCGCGATCATTCTCCAAAGCGGTTCAAAGGATTCTGTGCTCAATACCTTACAATTCTGCCAAGTGTCTAGATGTTTATTTAAGTCTAGTTAGAACTGGCGTTAAACTCCCTTTGCATTCCCTGTGACAGACACGGCGCGATAGTATGTTACTGTACATGTGAGCCTGGTACATGCCACTGCTGGACAAAGGCCTCCCCCTGTATTTGTGGTGATAAGAAGTATTTTTATAAGGTGCAGTTATATTTGCTTGCTGTTTACAGGCGTGAAGATAACGAGACATTGATATGATAAATTATACATACATATGAATTAAGTTCTAAAAAAAAGCTTTCAAAGCATTGTAAAACATTTTATGAGAGTCACGCGCCTATCTGCTGACTTTGATTATGTACCTACTTAGGTCCTCTAGCACTTGAATGGGCTTACTGACGCGGTCATGCGTAATTTGGAGAATGGTACATTAAAATATTGTATGGTTTTCTGTCTGTTCTATTTTGTGCATTGTTCCATTAATAATTGAAAGCATTTGTTGACACGAGAGACCCTGATTTGACCTTCGAGAAATAAAACGTGAAAATTACTACCAACGTTTTCTATATCAATACGGTGTCACATGGTTATACAGTATAAAAGGGAGTTCCCGGCGAGATATAGATCAGTCCATCTGTATGCGACCAATGCGATACACTACAACCAATTTTGTATGCAGTTTTTATTGATATGGAATGTTCCTCTAGTGCATAATAGAACTGGCGGTATAGACTCCTACCTGCCCCGTGAGGGACTCGGCGTGATAATAATATATATCCTCACGCCTTCCCACAAGGGTCCCCGAAGGGGTAGGCGAGGTGTATAGGTAATACCCACACACCCACTTTCCGCCAGAGGTATAATAGGTGCCAACGTGACAGATGGCGAGTCCATCGCCGTTACTCAAGCACGACTATACATACGCCTTTGAATTTTCTTTCCAGACGTATGCAGGTTTCCTCTCGATGTTTTCCTTCACCGTTCAGCTCGTGGTGTGACTAATCACTGTACTTAAGTTCAGAAAAACTCATTGGTACAGTCGGGATTCGAACTTGCGACCTTTGCGTCGCAGGCAACTGCTCGAACCACTCGGCCACCACGGCTATTATCACGGACTCGGCGTGATGATGTATATTTGTATACATTGATGTTTTTTTTGGAATTAGCTGATGGATGTTTTTTATGTGGCTGAGTAGACGTCAAAAATTAATTGCCATACACGATTTTAACTAATTGCTCTAAGTGCCTCGATCTGCAAACTGGCTACTTAATTGAGGTCATTGATCTGATAAAGGCTACGTCAAATATTTGTTACTACTTATGCGTTTCCGTAAAACATAAAGCATCTACCTAGAAGGTCTGTTCTGAATTTGGTGACATTATTTGTTATCGTATCATATCATATAGTCCATGTTCCACATCCACAAAATAAGTAACTACGCTATACCTATAATAATATATACAAGCTGACGAGATTTTTGTTCGCTTATTTGGTTGAACGGGCTAATCTCAAGAACTACTATTCCAGTTTTTAAAATACTTCTTTTAATTAAAAGAAAATAAATTAGCCCGTTTATTGGCGAAGGCTATATATATAATATCATGGTACGTCCAATAGGAGAGGAGCATCAATGTTGCACGGAGAAAATAATATATTTATATATTTTCTCCGTTATACTTATATATGCCATCACGCCTTCCTTCAAAAGTTCCTAAATCAATATACAATCAATATAATATATACCCCCTTTTGTGCCGGAGTTATATTTAGGTATCGTCGTGACAGACAGCGAATTCGTCGATGTGTTATATACGTCGTTCATTGTTTTGGCAAAAGTATGCAAGTTCTCTTACCTTATCTTTTTCTTTGGTCTACTCTTCAGCGTCAAGCTCGTTGTTTTAACAATCACTGTACATAAGTTCAGAATAAAGGTTATTGTGTCACTCCAGATTCAGTTGCAATATTTGCGTTGCAGGCGACTATCTATAACGTGAATGTCTTGTTCAAATATAATAATTATCCACAGGGTGAAAAGCGAATGCGAGGCCATTGCAACCAACGACAGCTCCTTGTATAACACTACAGTGGTCATAAAGCGGGAACTACGGCAGGTGAGCAATTAATGTACACAATACGCTAACTCCCTTACTACGTACGTACTTCGTGAATTACATACATACATATAACTACGAAATATAATTATGTATCTACAAGGCACACATTTGTTTGTTCAAGATTGTTATCCAATTGTAATCTCACGTGTCGATAGAATTTCTGCTTACAATTGAGATTCGTGTATGTACCTATATTTTTGTAACATATATTTTTAATTTCAATAGCCTCATGGCGTGGTGACGTTCACATGGACGGCGCAAGAGCAAGCGTACGTATTGTCTGGCTACTTCTGGGGCTACGCTATCACGAGCCTGGTGGGCGGGACCGCGGCCGAGTTCTGGGGGCCTCGGAAGCTGGTTTTCACCACCATGTTGGTCAGCGCTATCCTCACCGTGCTCAGCCCGCAGGCCGCTAGGCTACATTATATGGTGCTCGTCGCCCTGAGGTTCTTAATCGGTCTTGCAGCGGTAAGCATAATTGATTTAAATACTTTATACTTTTAATATTTTATACCTCTGCCTAGCCTTTCGGTGAGTGTTGTGTACTATGTACCTATATATAAGTGTATACATAAATACACATAATGATACGTCAAATGTCACGTACATAGTTAGGAATGCCAACGTATTCACTATTAATAAACATGAACTAGGTTTAGTTTAGGACTAGGACATCCCAAGAGGTTTAACACATCTATACAGAAACGTTACCAGATCAGACAATTCAAATTGAAGTCAACAGAAACAAAGCATATACGGAATATACACCCCGAATAAAATACATAATTTCCTTTCTGATTTGAGCATATTTCTTAAGAATTTTCATCAATTACATAGAAATTAATAAAGATCAATACAATGATTTTGTGTGAAAATGCATATTATTGTCAACGCCAACTATAGGTTTTAATGTAACGACCTATTTACGTATAGTGCGACCAGCGTCAAATCGCAGGTTATTTATTATTCAAAACCCCAGGAAATTACTCGACTAGACAAATGGCTTAATGCCACGTATATAATCATAGCTTGTATATAAGTTACGTATATATATATATATAAATATATTTACTTTTGTTTAACATGTATCAATATTACCAATTCGTAAACGTAGATAGAACACATAGTTGAATGCAAGGAACAATGCCGCATTAGCACAGAATTCTTAACAGTATATTAGTTGAGCTCAGACTGGGTACACGAGTAGGTTACATAAGAAAATATATGGACTCATTACACACTACATTTATACGTAGATAAAATAGCCAGGAATATGATTGTAAGCTTACTTTGTAGGGTAAAGGAATGTTAAATAAAAGTAGGTTTTACTGCAAATTGCTAAGTACGAGGTGAATGTTTTGCTCTTTGTGATCATTAAAGGAAGAATGCTTTAAGCGAGTAATAAAATGTTAAGCGGTTGGCTACAGAGGGTAATATAGGTTTATTGGATGAACTTAATAGTACCCATAGGATTTCTAAAGATCAATTTAAATGGCAACGCCAATATTGAATGGCAGGTTCGATGTGCCTCTTATGTATTTGCCCCGCGGGTCCATCCGCGTTTACAATTGGTTACTCTTTTCATCGGATAGCATGATGGTTTATGTAATGCAATAATAATTTCTTAAATCTAGTTTTTGGTTCCCGAGATAATGCGTTTAAACAAACAAAGAAAGCCTGCCTCTTGATTACTATAGATTTTAGCTGTCCTCTAGGTAGGTGAAATAGAATAAAATACACTTTCTTTTGAGAAATTCCTTTCATTCCGATTAAAATACAGTTTGGTCCTCGTAGGTATAGTAAAAATGTATGTGTTTTTATTCTAGAAATTCGTCCTACTTAGACCTTCGATTCGATGGTAACATCGTGTATTGTTGACGTAATCTATACATACATACAAATGAATACAATTGGAGTGTCTGTTTGTAATATTGAAACCGCTTTTTACTAAATGCATATGGTTGTATACACGGTACATATACCAAAATATATTTTTTTACAATTTTTGTCTATCTGTCCGTCTGTCTGTCTGTTTGTTCCGGATAATCTCTGAAATGGCTGAGCCGATTTTGACGGGATATTCACTAGCATATAGCTGATATAAAAACGAGTAACATAGGCTACTTTTATTTTAGAAATTGAACAATATATTTTTTTTAAATTCCACGCGGACGAAGTCGCGGGCACAGCTAGCGTGGTGACCGAGTGGTTCGAGCAGTTGCCTGCGACACAAAGATCGCAAGTTCGAATCCCGACTGTACCAATGAGTTTTTTGAACAGTGATTAGTCACACCACGAGCTGAACGGTGAAGGAAAACATCGAGAGGAAACCTGCATACGTCTGAGAAGAAATTCAAAGGCGTATGTATGTATAGTCGTGCTGGAGTAACGGCGATGGACTCGCCATCTGTCACATTGGCACCTAATATACCTCTGGCGGAAAGTGGGTGTGTGGGTATTACCTATACCTACACCTCTGCCTATCCCTTCGGGGACCCTTGTGGGAAGGCGTGAGGATATATTATTATAATAATAATGAACCTTCTCATTATTATCACTAGAATGAAACCATGCCACAAACAAATGCTTGGTTCAGAATGTAGTAATTTTTTGCAGTGACTGAACTAAGTATGACTATTTATGCACATTGAGTGATTCTCATTACCTTTTATCTCGTTGGATAACTGGCATAATAACTAGTTTTAATGGCTTTTTTCATTTAATTTATACTGCACCTCTAGGGACACAACGACTGGAAGTTTTTGCGGGCACATCCTGTATAAAATACCTACATCGTTGTATATAATTTGGTATACAATTTGTTAAGATATATTGATGGCCAGCGATATGAAACCTTAAAGGCCTCTCATGAATGTTAACAATAGCTATGTAAAAAAATGGGCGTGGCCAAAACTTGTTGACCTCCATTGATCTTCCTAGAAAGGGGGATTGTTGCTTTTTCAATACTTCAATATACAGCATATTACAACATCAATACGTATTTGTTAATCAAGATCATAATCTATCTCTGATCTATCGTCTGATTTGAGAAGTAATTCAAAGGCGTATGCCTAGGCAATAGCCGTGCTTGAGTAACCGGAATGGACTCGCCATCTGTCACGTTGGCACCTAATATATATTTCAGGAAAAGTGGGTGCGTGGGTACTACCTACTCACTTCTGCCTACCCCTTCCCTACGGTTTCCCACAAGGTTCCGTTCCTTGTGGGAAACCGTGGGCGTATATTTTATTTTGGTCTGTTACGATATTTTTTATAAAATTGACATCCAGTACAAAATCAGGTTTATCTATTATCAGGCTATGTTGTTAGCTTCGTTATTTGTCATGATCTCGCCACTGAAGGATTCAAATTTACTATGTGTATACGTCATGAGGAATAATTGGTACAATTATCGCTCATATAAAACATTCCGACCAAATCAACAAGAAACCAAAGCATAAAGTAATGCTTCTGATTTGTACTGCTCCTTATTCGTGACAATATAAAAACGTACGACGTTATATTTGTTTTCTTTTTAAAAACATGTTTATCTTGAGTGAAATATGCGAGTTCATGGGCATCTATTGTAATTATAAAGTAGGTAGGGACATCTTCTGGCTAACGGACTCTTGTTAGATTTTTACAATGAAATATGGACATACACAGCACTATAAATCAACTATTATGCCATATCAGTAGTAATCTAAATATATTCGTTATTCATGTAAAATATATACGTATAGGTGTGTGTACCTATAATATATATTGGTACACATTTTTAAAAGGTTGATATATTTCACATATATAAATAAACTATTTGCAAAAGATAGCTATGTATGTAGCTATGAGCCTTTTTATTTACAATAACAACAATTAATAATATTTACAAAGAACAGTTGAAACTAACTACTTACAGATATAAGACTTACAGATATTAATATATAATATTGTAGAATGGAACTTGGCAATAATTTATTTTTTTGGCAATGGGGAGATCTAATCCGTCCTCAAGCTTCGCAGTTAGCTTTGAATATAAGGTTTCCAGTAATGAGCTCCTTGGGGAGGTGGGAGGATTGTTATACTGTGTTGGAAGCAGAAGGATTAAACCCATTATGCTGCCAACACACTATAACTCTCCGGACACCGAGTGGCAACGCGCAAGTGATACTTCGGTATCGTGAGCGTAAATAGGCTACCGTAACCGTTTCCCATCAGGTGGGCCGTATGTTTGTTTGCCACTCTTGTTGTATAAATAAAAAAAAAATAAAAAAATGCTGGTAGATTGTCGTCTTTTATTTGTGAATGAAACAAATGAATGTATTATGTGCTTATATATGCAAATGGTTTCAGGGTTTCCTGTTCCCGGCTTTGCATGCTCTGGTGGCCCACTGGGCTCCTCCAGCCGAGAAGGGCAAGTTTGTGAGCGCCCTACTAGGTGGAGCTATCGGCACTGTAGTCACTTGGTCTCTCACAGGACCTCTCATTGAAAACTTTGGTTGGGACTACGCGTTCTATGTACCCGGTAAGTTTAAAAAGAAATGACACCATGAAAAATGCGTTAATTTACTTGATCTTATGGACTCTCGGATCGAGAGGCAGTGAGAACAGGAGGAAAATACTTACATAGCTTTTAAACTCTTTTACAGAAAATTTACTAGAATAATAATAATAACAAGGGTCCCCGAAGGGGTAGGCAGACGTGTATAGGTAATACCCACACCTCCGCTTTCCGCCAGAGATATATTAGGTGCTAACGTGACGGATAGAGAGTCCATCGTCGTTACTCAAGCACGACTATACATAGACATACACTTCGAATTTCTTCTCAAATGTTTGCAGGTTTCCTCTTAATGTTTTCCTTCACCGTAAAGCTCGTATTGTGACTAATCACTGTAGTTATGAAAATGAAAACGTAAAAGTGTTGCAGGCTAATACTGAAACCACTCGGTTGTAATTATCATAACAGTAGGTATGTACTAATAATTATGCACATGTACTTTATCGATTCATAAAAATTAAACTAAAAATCTAGATGTTTTCAATAAGAGAAGGCCTTGTGATAGGATTTGGCAGGGTCTTCAAATGCTAAGGTTACGCAACCGATCTTGGGGTCCTGCACGTCTGAATTAAAATAATTATTTAATTTTAAACGAAGTTGGATCACGATTTGCTCAAATTATAAAGGACGTAGTGCAATAACGTACAATTAATTATTGTCTTCACATTTCATTTATTTATTACGCCTCCTTGTTTTTATGTACTTATACATAAAATATATTGAGTAATTCGTAGGTATATAATATCGTAATATGTAGTTATTAGTTAGTGTTTTATGACGAACCATGTGCTGATAACTTTTTTTGTATGAAGAATACGTTATATGTTGAATGGAGGATACCTGCGATTTAGATTCGATAGGTATTATACCAATTAAATTTTTAATAGTTATTATTTAGAATTTAGTAATTACAAGTTATACATACCAAATTGTATGTATGTACATATTTGGGATGGGTATCGTTCATATTTTCATGTTCATTCACATGATTTAATCAGTATATTCATATACATAAAAGGAAAGGCGAATGATAGATTGACATTAAATAATTAGATGGTGGCCTATTGATCCGACAAGTCGCTTGGAAAATAAAGATGTTAATGTCTCTATCGTAACATAAAATGTTATATGTTTTCCTACCTGTTCAACCAACGAGGGCAAAATTACATGCCAGTAATAGCACAGTATTACAAAATGTACTTTCTTGCACGTTTATTTAAATTCCAAGTTGGTTTGTTACCTAGCCGATTTCTACATAGATAATTGTGCCGTGAGATGTCTGTGGAATGCCTAAGTTATTTTTATGGATATAAATCTATTTATTATATGTGGTGACTGAGTGGTTCGAGTAGTTGTCTGCAACACAATCATTAGTTATACAAGGTCTACGATGAAGGAAAATATCAACGTGAAACCTCCATACGTTTGAGAAGAAATTCAATAACGTATGTATAGTCGTGCTTGAAAAACGGCGATAGACTCGCCATCGTATAATTTGTACATTGTACTCGTAAGTTTCGCTATCGTTTAACATTACTGACTTTATATTTATCCTCACGTCTTCCCACAAGGGTCCCCGAAGGGGTAGGCAGAGGTGTATAGGTAATTACTGACTACTTACCTGCTTAAATATGAAGTAGGTAGATACATCGTGACCATAATATAAAAAAAGTTTTTTTTTTGTATTTTATGGTTACGAGTGATAAGAAAAAGTAGTACTAAAACTCCATTTTATTTTTAGTAGCATATTAAAAACTCGCATACTACGCATTTATGATCGTCCTTAAGAGACTGCGATGGTCTCGCCATTTACCACGTAAGTACCTAAATATAAGTATCTAGGTATGTAACTAAATATATCCGCCTACCCCTTCGGATAACCTTGTGAGATGACGTAAAGTTAAATGATAATAATTTGAAGTCGACTCTATTAGCTCGGCGTGATGATATGTTCAAAAGATTAGATGAAGATTTAACCAAACAATTCACTAAAAGATATCCTGGCATGATGTCATGCAAGCAACAAGTCCTGTACTTACATAGTCGTGACAGTTTAAGCAGAACATTATACAACAGGATAGAAATGTTCATTGTACAGAATTATTAAATCGTACTTGAACTTAATTGCAACGGATGCACGTTAACTACTGCCTTGGAGATTCATTAGCGATAGTTTCATGGATAAGAAAAATCCGTATATTTTTACTAGTAGAAGGAAAGATTAAGCAAAGGTTTTATTTATAGGTGAAATACAATTTCAGGTGTGATTGCTATTGTTTGGTGTTTCTTCTGGTGGTTCCTGGTCTACGATTCGCCTGTCCAGCATCCCCGGATCTCTGATGATGAGAAGAAATATATACTGGAGGCTATTGGTGATAAAGTCAACCACAGCTCGAAGGATAACAAGGTATTTACTCGAATCTCGAATGCAGGCATAACATAAATAATTTAACAATATACATATTTGTCGTTTAAAGTACTTTTTGACACAAGACAACAGACACGTGGAGGTGTGTTTGTATAAGTTAAATTAATATATACGGAGGTCGTCGAAGTTGTTTTGGGTCAGTCAAGTCATCATAAACCATGAGAGGCTTCAAAATATACAAGTACATAAACGAACTTTTCGCCCAACTTAAATTAACAAATTATTAAAACAAACAAGACCTTTTTGTCAATTGAATTGATTGCAGAAAGTTCTGGGTTCGAAAAATAACCTTTCGTGGTAAGTAGTAAAAATATATGACTTTTCATTCTGTTTGTATGCCTGGGCATCAGTTAAACGACTTTCACTTATCACATTGACACTATGTATCTACAGGTTGTAACGTAGGTACTAAGTTGACTTTTTAGGTCTTACGCTGTATTCTTATAATTGAGCAAGGACATCGTGGGATTCACTTTAAATATAAATACAGAAGTGATTTAAATGTCTTTGTATGAATCAACCCAAAAAAAGTGTGAATTTCCCAACCCTCGTTGTTTTGCCTACTATATCATAATATTATGACTTAATTGTTACATCCTTTATCTTGTGATGTTGTTGGTTGATATGACTACTCCTTTATGGATTTAAGATCACTTAAAGGAGTTAGAACTTAACGGGCTCTCCCGCTTTCAGTTTTTATTTATTTATATACATATTGATCACCAACAAGATTTACATATCCAATAAAGAAGTGTTACAAGTGCCAAATGCCAGCTTAATTATAGATGAAATCCTCATGTAACATACTACTAGACAAGCGTAAACAAAATAAGCTTAAAGATAATATTTATAGTAGTACATTTAAAGTTTAAAGGAGTTTGTATAATGAACAAAGCATTTTACAACTAGGTACATAAATGTTATTAACTACACCGGCATTCATATTTTTCCATCTTCCAGATTGTTCCGCCGTTTAGGAAGATATTCACTTCATTCCCATTCTTGGCGATGGTGGTGCTACATTATGGCAGCAACTGGGGACTGTATTTCGTGATGACGGCAGCTCCCAAGTTCGTCTCCAGCGCGTTGGGCTTCAACCTCACCTCCACTGGCACTCTCTCCTCACTGCCATATCTAGCTCGGATGATATTCTCCTTGATATTTGGTGCTATTGGTGACAGGTATGTACACTAGATCTGATACAACTAAATATTGTAGACTCCAACCACATCAGATCAATGTCATAAGCCTACTTACTACTGACCTATCTCGGCTTCACACATGTGTAGTTTGGGTACTAACACATTTAATTAAGATTTGTTTCATAGATAATTAAAAATTATTGGCAAAAAATCCAATCCAAAATGTTGAGCTTATCGCGTTCGTCTGAACGCGATAAGCTCAACATTTTGGATTTTGGATTTTGGAAGGTACCCCGTACTACATCTGTCCGTCTGGACAGATGTAGTACGGGGTACCTTCATTGTGTCACAAAATGTTGTGATATTAGATTTGATTAAAGTGTACATGGCCAAGCATTGTATTCGTTGATCGTATTGACTCATGAAGTGTGTACACGCACTGAAGCGTGACTGGGTATACAGTTTCATTACAGCTTTTTCACGTCGATCGACTCATAATCTGGAAAATGCCAGGAGCCTTGACACTAATGACAACCGTTATCCATTCGCAAAGTTTATATTTTAATGTAAATACATGAACCTTGGTCATGAACCTTGAATTTGATAGAATCTACTTGCCTAAACGCATATTGCGCCGACCTTTGGGAAAATAGCATTGCCTTACACGTCAACTTTACTAAGATTAGGCCAGGAATCAACAGATCCAAGCTATGACATATGAAGTGACTGATAAATCCTGTATGCGGCTATCGCCACCGAGAACGTTAAAAGTTTATCAACATCCAGTTTTGTTCTTTACGTCTTATTTTTTATGAGTGATCAATCGTGATTTTAGTCGATTAATATGCACGTCGATTAATAATATCCAATCAAATACTTGTTTTATGAATTGGTTATAAATTGGTTGCTATGAAATAATGATCTTAAACCAACACGGATTCAGATTTTTTTTTAACGATTTCTGCATGTTTTCAGAATTACAAAGCAGAATATGGTATCGACGACATTTATGAGGAAATTCTTCTGTCTGTTCTCCCACGTCGTACCTGGCTTGCTCCTCATCGTACTGGGCTACACCGGTTGCGCGCCCATTCTCTCCGTAGCCCTTATTTCCTTCTCCATGGGCTCTAATGGCGCTGCAACGCTCACTAACCTAGTTAACCACCAAGACTTGGCCCCCAACTTTGCTGGAACACTGTATGGCATTGCGAACGGCATCGGGAACACAGCCGGATTTGTGACACCTTTAGTAACAGCGCATTTTACCAAGAACGGGGTGAGTTGAAATTGAGACATTGGGAATAATTTATATATTTGCACTTTTTTTTATTTTTATTTCCATTTGGTTATTTAATATTTTTATTATTCATACCTCACCACAAGGGCCCTCAAAGGGGTAGGCACTTTCCCTAGAAAAATATTTTAGGTGCCCACGTGATACATGGTGAGTCCATGCAGTTTCTCAAGCACGTCTATATATACGCCTTAGACTTCATGCAATTTTGGTAATGAAATTACATACATATTTTGAACTTGTAAATGTCTTGTAAGACGTCGAAAGATCGTCGACGAAAATCGAATAGTTATAACTATCTGACTAAACTAGTAAATCTTTGAATAATCCTTGAAAACAAGTCGTGATTTAAAATTGTATGACAAAATATACAGATATTCATTTCTTTTTTTGCAAACCTGTTCGTTTCATCTCTCATTTCACCCTGAATCTTTAAGCCGTTAAAGCTTTTGATCTGTCATTACAGAGCGGTTTTGCTGAATGGCGTCCAGTGTTCATCACGGGTGCATCACTATATATTGCCTCAGCGGGCTATTTTATACTCTTCGGCACAGGAGAAACTCAGTCGTGGAACTACATCGCACCCGCTCCAGAGGAAGAAGAGCAGGATAAAAGAACGAACGCAACATCCACATCTTCCGACACCACGGTCACTATCCCGGTTAAAACATAATTAAACGTAGATTTTATAGTTTTGATAATTTGCGAATTACGCAAACGAGCGTTTGCAAGAAACTAGTTTCTTAACTAGTTTCTTTTCTTAGCTTAATTCTTAAGGGAGCTTTGTGAATTCCTCCTTTATATTTTTACCGATTCTATTAAGAACGAGTTGTTTCGACCATGAAAAAATGTTGAGATTTTTATACCAAGGAACTTTAATGGTCTTATACAATGGTAACTATTTTGGTAATTAATTTTAATCACTGGCAGTTTCGACTACTATGACCATGCAAGGTTCGTGCCTAAGGCTCCGGCCTAGCGGGGTCCCACGAAATAACTACATTTTCGTTTAATAGAGATCGAGAATCGATTCGTTTTTAATAATCTATCGAGAAGTAAACGTCTCTATTGAGTTGTGAAAAGGATGCAGCTATTGTTGGCCCTTGAGTTTTTTACGCAACAAACAAACATTAACACGAATTTATTAGTTTAAAATATCGTGAAAATATTGCATCAAGACTGTAAGTTAAGATAGGCATTGCGTACACAATCATTCCTCTAGGAACTTAAGGTAAAATTGCCGGTTGTTTAATTCTCATTTCATAGGTAGTGAGGACCCATTTGAACTGACACACTAAGAATGTAGGTATAGCACAGTATAGAAATGTAACCTAGATTACTTTTAGGTCATAGTAGCTGTACTACCTTGTACGGCTTTCTGAAATAAAAAACGACAATTCTACGAACAACTGTACATTATAAACTTTGTATAGATAATATATTTTACCGTCTGTCTGTCTACCGACATAACTTAATGTTGTGTTAAAATAAGCGTATATTTATCTTGTATATCTGTTATTTAATCATTGTTTTTCTGAAAAGTACAATAATTTTAAACATAACGCCGTTTGCAAACAGCTTGTAAAACCCAATTTTTTGGTATACGCTCTCAGCAAGTAGAAGTCGGAGATAGCTGGATTACATGTCTTAAAATATATTGAATAGGATTATAACTTTAATTTAGAGCCAATATTGTAAATATAATAATAGCCATTAGACAAATAACTGTTATAAAATTAATTATTTGTATTTTTTGCAAGAATTATTTCCTTAAGGTTATGATGCAAGGTCAAGGTTCGTTAACCTTACGCGACCAACCAAAAGGCATCCTGATGTTGCAGGTTCGAGTCCTAAATGATAATGATTTTCTTTATCCATAAAACAAAATTGTATGTTAGTATATTAATCGATATTATAGTAGAATTATTCATCCTATCCATTATGGATCCAATCCAATTAAATTTAAGAATACTGCAAATATGAAATTTGTATCAACTATGATTAGCAGATTTAAAAACTAAGACATGCATATATTTTTATATTATCCTTATTTTTATGACTGTGATGAATGCTAACTAAATACGAATTTAATGAGAATTAATTATATATTTTAAGTAATGTGCTTTTTTTTTCTTACATTATTTGCCGAGGTGAGGCTGAGAGTGGCGACCTTGTCAAAAGTGGTGGGCATTCCTTTAGCAATCTTGAATATTAACGGCATACGACATGGTCTACACAGCCACAGGCTCTCTGGAAGCTACAAAATTATTTAATCCGATGCTGGAATTCTATTCATACATACGATCACGCAAAGTCCCTCACGGGTAGGCAAAGAGAGTAGAGCGCCCGTTTTCTCTAAACTTAATTATTATTACACCTTATTTACTACTATCATATATGCACCTAATGCTTTCGTTTTGTCCAAATTAATTTATTTACATACATCAGTCTCTTCATACATGCTCAAGATAGTTGGAATTTGCAAACTCGCGCACTATAGGTATATCGGTTTCGTCAATCTTAATTCACTCATGCTTCGTCCACATTCATCAGTCTCTTCATACATGCTCGTCGCTTTCGAGTACTCTTGATTTCGATTCATAAAGAGCTATAATTTAATTTAGATATATATATTGCCCCAACGTGCACCAAAAGTTATATCAACAAGCCCACGAAGGCCGATATGTGCAGTGGATATAGAATGGATATAGAATAGAGTGGATATAGAAAAAAAAGTATTTATGTGCGTAATGTTAAGTAATACTTATAGCTGTTGTGAGCCTGTCCCACGGAAGTCATAAAGTATACGAACGATTACAGCTACCGCTTACATTTTGACCTTTGCTTTAATAGCATATCAACTGTTTTCCTGCATCTGATAATACCAGTATATTGATTAATCTTGAATTTAAATTTCATTGTCGTATCGCTCACCTCAATCGGTAGTAATCTGCTTAAATGATGCTGCCTTCATCCTTGGCTTGGTCATCCCATGATAGGTTGATATTTTACCTTTTACCTACAATGTGTACTATGTTATACTAACGTAAATATTTAATTAGTATTATCATATATTGCAGTTTTATCATTCATGTTATGTAAGCGACCGAGAATGAAATTCGTAGGGCGCGTCGTCGTGGATGGCACTATTGCTTGTTTTAATTCGAATCTCATCACTAAAAAAACGAATAATGGACTTTATGACCTTGGAGGCAACAAACACTCTTTAATTTGAAATCGTAACTACATGAAAAATCAATAGAAATGCTATTTAGAAATCCGCTGATTAGCTTGAAAAATGAAAATATTTGAATGATAGAGCTGGTTAAGTTAACAACGACCTACATACCAAATACATGCCCGCATCATGTTTCAATGGCGAATTGAAACACTGTTTGTAGCATATTGTACGAATGGGATAATAGGCGTTCTCAGCCTTAGTTACTAGTAGTTATATTAAATCAACAACCGATATGAAACTTCCATCTCACCACTGGGACATACACCTCTGTTTCCATCCAGCGATAAATTAAATGTTTGCAAGTTACTATTAAAAGCCTAAACGGATTCAATCACATCCTATGAATTTAATAAAATCCGGTCTAATCATAATAAATAGTCTAATTAAATGAGAATCCGTCTATTTCCGAAGATTTACGTTTGTTTTGTATAATGTATTTATTTTCAGTGAGACACGAAGGTTATCATTACAAATCATTTAATATATTTTAGTATATGTATGTACGTACAATATTATTATACATTATATACACATGCATAACTCTCAATTTTCAGTTAAAATATTTCAAACCTCACATAGATGACACATAATTAGTCATACTTAATTTATTAATATATTTTAGTACACTACAACAATAGCTACTTCATATAAATTTAATAACGAGTGGTTGGGGTAAAATATATTCTAAAATATACCAATGTTTCTTTACAAAGATCGCAATAATTATAAAATAATTTCTCATTGAAATAACCATTTACATAATACCATTTAGTTTGACACTATTCATACGTCTTTGGAATTACATCACCAAAACAACTCAGGTTATGGTCACATACATAAAAATTTCAGGCGGGATTCACAAGATATCCTTACAATAAAATCCTAGCGTATCATTAATACGATTACGCACCTAGCTTGTCGTAAGTAGTAATATATTCAATCAAGTTAAAACAAACAAATTTTCATCAAGGATGTGATTATGATACTAATTTAAGTAGTGAATCTGATACATCATAATGGCAGAACTGGTCCTTGAATGCAGCAGCATGGCTGTTACACGTATGATTCGGATTCTGTGTCAGATTCTGAGCCGTCCAAGGCCATAATGTTCTTTTTGTCTGCGTCACTGGGATCTCGATACAGACGGGGCACGGATTTGGATCGCGACGTCTTATCATCCTTGTTCACGTGCACCGGCTGGAACTTCTTCAGTACCCTCTGGTACACCATCTTCCGCGGCGGTACTGGCGGTGGCATGTGTGGGGGCTTCGAGTTTTTGCTCGGCTCGTTCTCTGAGCGGTACTCAGGCTGCACAGCCGTCGGTGTAGCCTTGTAGATATCCGACGGAAACATGTTCGCGGTCTTCACATCATGATAAATGTCCCTCCTACGGTTGTACACAGATGTGTACAAGGGTTCGATGTACTGCGTTGTATAGCAGTTCTCGAAGGAGTTCTCACTCGCCGGTGACTCTGTCGAACGGCTGTTGAATGAGTTTTGGGGCTGATAAAGTGTATCGTTGCTGCTGGAATCACTGTTCAGCACGATGTTTGCAAGCGATTTTGATTGATTTAGTTTGTTGTTGTTGTAGTTGCGTAGTCTCGATTTCTTATTTTCCTCGGTGGTATTGTTGCGCATATTTTCGGCGTACGAATATGAATTTTGAAGCGGATTGACCCTTTTTTCTTGTTCTCTGGTGTTAGACATCTGTGAGGCGTTACAGCTAGTGGTGCACATGTGCGCTGGGTCGAAGCGCCTCTTTCGACAGAAGTTGGCGACGTTCATTTCATAGTTGCCGTTGCGTTGTTTATCAATATTGTGACCGTCCTCGCTCACCTCCAAGCTCTTAGTGCGTGCTGCTTGACGAGACCAGTCATTTCTTGTAAAAATGGTGGCTGCCGGTGTAACTTGTCCATCTGGGTTATTCTGTGATATTTCCCCATGAGGTTTAATTCCCATTTGCCCGTAAATGTTTTCCGAATTGATTGCCTTGCTATTATAATTTGCACTTTTCTTTTCCCATCCCGTGTAGACACGGGAGTAGTTAGCGTTAGAATTCGGCAAAACTTCTGCGCGTGTTTGATATTGGTTTTGACGTTGTATGTTTTCCGTGAACATAGCGAGGTCATGTATGTTACTGTATACTATATTTTCTTGACTAGAAACCAGGTCACGTTTGTTTTCTATTGATTCTTGCTTGGATTCTAACAAGTTATCGGAGCTTTTGGCCCTATTAAAGTTCTTATTGTTGATGTTTTTGTCCGCTTCTTGAGTTTCAGCGAACATGCTGTATACTTTTGAAGTACGAGCTGCCTTGGATACATTGCTTCTCGGTGGTTTCTGGGGCTCGAGTCCAGTGATGTATTTAGCAGGACTTTGCCCATAGATTTCCGCTGTAGAGCGCTGCAATGCCGTCTTCGACACATAGTTCCTTTCATCGATACCATTTGAGATTCCTATGTTTATAGAATTGTGAACATATCGCTCACCTAAATATGGGGTAGTATATAGTTCTTCATTTACTGTACCGTATATTTCAGCTTTATTTGAATATAAGTTTTGTCTCTGTGAAATTTGAGGTAAGCCGTTGACATTGTGATTGTCAGTTGTGTATCTCGGAACAAGCTTCGATTCTTGCATGTTGCATGTAGGTGCTGAGAGGCTGTGAAGAATATTGCGCGGGGCAGGACTATTACCTCCGTTGCTGTTCGAATCATCTTCTGAAAGAGTCAGCCCTGAATCCCTGCTAAGCGATAGCTTCTCTTTACGTGGCGTCGTCAACTCCATTGAGTCCAGAGAAATACCTACTGAATGGAGGCTGTCACTCTCTTCAGCCCCGGAGTCCAGTAAGGCGTTTGAGGTTTCTGGATTGCCATTTCCCAGAAGACCGTTGATTTGAGGACCGAATAGGGCATCGGCCTTTACTATGAGAAGTTCAACAACCATTGGCACCGCTTTGGGGGCTCTGTCACAGGCAGTGCTGGGCCATAGGAGGCTGGGACCGACACACACGCCGAGATTCATCGGGCACATGAGGTTGATATTGGACTTCTTGGCGATGGCTTGCAGAAGGCACACGAAGTAGGTCAGCATTGTGTAATGGGCTTTCGGTAGCTTGAGGAGGAGGGATCGCACAGCTGGTACCTTTTCTGATTGTGACAAACCTGGAAGGTGATAAAAAGTTAAAGACAATGTCAACGCCATTATTATAAAAATTCTGGTGAATGATTTGAACATTTTTACGGTCAAGAAGTTATCATTAGCATTTTTTCATTAGACCTTAGTGACGTCGACAAGCTCTTAAATTTATAATGATGATTATGAAGTGGCAAACAAGCATGCTGCGTACAAGTGTTTGGCACCTTTTCCATATAAAACCTATGACATATGTCTGATGGCAAGCATTTACACGAAGGGTATCACTCGCTAGTTGCGAATACATCAAATTTGGGACACACAAATGCTGGTTAGGAGTATAAGCATACTTACTAAGCACTTGGAGCCAAGCGGGGTACAATTCCGCTGCGAGAAGTGGTTGAGGCAACGCGCGGAAAAACTCCTTCACCAACGCTGCCAAGAGCAACACTGGTGCGCGCTCTAACTCAGGACAAGCCTCCGCCCATGGACCCAATGTATCCAACTGTAAAGGAAAAAATTTGTGTGAGTACATTTTTAACATGATTTCTATTCTCTTTGTAGAAAGAATTTTACTTTTTGATATATATTTATCTAGGTTTTAATCATCTTGAAATACCTTAATAGTGGGTTAACCAATTTTTCATGGAAGCTTAAATAAAAGTCATGGCGAGTGGTGCGTGTTCTACAAAAATGAATTCAAGATGCACCACCTCGTACACAATAAGATCGGCTTTTTTGTTATTAAAATAATTGGTACTATTTGTTGCATTTATACATTGCCTGCTTTTAAAATATTGTTAGTTATGTAGTTTATGCTCATTACAATGTCAACTTGAACACTCAAAAAATTCTGTTAGGTTTTTCACCCAATATTTCTAATTGTTTATACTTAAGGAAAAACTCAAATTTTCTTAAGTTAATAAAAATACCAACAGCACGCCATGGCAGTACTCAGGTCAGCTGATGTTAACGACGATGTCAACAAATGTTTACGAGTCGAAAGAAAGAAACACCTAATAGTTGTATATTACCTTGTCTCTGAGGAGTCTGAGTGCCTTAGCGTTAGCGGAGCGTCGGAACACTCCGTGCGTGAGCGGGGCGTGTGCGCGCAGCCGACGCAGCGCGTGCAGGAGAGCGGGCGGCGGCGCGCCACTGCACAGCCGAGTCAACGCCACCCCAAACAGGCGCCCGCCACGCCTCAGGAGACGGAGACCTCTCCCCGGGGTAGGATTGCCACTGGAAAGCCTTGATTATAAGTATCCATTGGCTCTACGTTACTTGTCACTCGCAATGAACATAAAATGTATATCGTCCTGAAAGACGTTAGCTCTGGAAATCGATTTAGATACCTGGACATACATATTATTTATTAGATGTAACAGCTGGTAAGTCCATCACCTTAAACATGTATCAAAACGAATGAATAAGTCTTAGACGTTTCTAGGTGGATGTAAATACAAATAAATTTGATCGAATTTCTTTATCAAGGCATAGTTTTACACTATACATAAATTAAACTTTAAAACTTACTTTTTCAATCCCTGATTCTTCTTCCTCAGCTCAAACACAAGCCCGCAAGGATTATTTTTGGCGTTGACGTGCTCCAAATCAAAGCCATCCTCACTTGACAACGTTTGTCTTATGCGCGACATCTGAAAATGATTAAAACAACATTTATTTAGGGGAATTAATCACAACCAACGAATACTATAAACGAGTCAGTTTGTGTAAACATATTTTCAAACGGTCATAGATTGTACACAGACATTTGGTAGATCAAAACATATGATATACATATTTTATTCTTACAATGAAATCATCAGAAATTCTTACAATGAAATCAAAGGCGCGTAAAACCACGGATTATTTTAAAACAAAGTCCTTCGCCGCGTCTTTCCGTATATTTCCATGTCCTTTTCACCAATAGATAAAGTGATTTATAAGAAAGGTTCATAAAGGTGTAAAATATGTTAAGGTTTTGATAAATTCCAGTTCCAATGAGCTGATGTGACCCTGCCACAGAAGAAACATACAGCTCTTGTATCTGTGCGAAGGCGGGGCGGGTCGCTAGTACGATATAGCTTTGACTCAATGTATACAAAGAATATACCATTCCCGAAAAAAAAAAACTGCGGTAATTGTATCCCTTTTGGCAGGTTAATGGCCTTTCTACCTGACCGGGTCGAATATGGCGTTTTAAGGTGATTCCTTACTTTTACTAATGTTTATATTACATTTTATATTATTATAGTCTAGTAGTAGTAGTTGATGCTGTAGCTTATATGGAATCAAGCCGAGTTTCCCACTGGGTAAGTTAGAAGTACAGTATAGACTCTAGTCATTAGTGTCTTCACACAACTAGATTGTTTTAATCCTTACCTGAATAGCGTGAGGTCTCTCGATTCCTTGCAAGGGCACAAGCGGTGCCTCTCTAGTTGTTCTAACACATAACGCGAATTCGGCCGCGGTACCCCATCTATCGTCGTCGCCTTCAGACTGTAATGCATGTAGTGCTTGCCGTACCACACACCGTGCGCTCATTTCAGGACCCACAGACACAGTTTTACACTGAAAGATAAATACACTTATTAATTAAATTATAATAAATAATAAAATTACGTTAGTTATACTCGATGTGTTTGTTATATGCATTTAAATTCAAACATACGTCTATAGAAACGAAATTACAATTTCAAAATGTATGCAGAATAAGATTGAAGGACTTGAATCCGTGTCATTAATACATTATGAGAAAAAAAACAACCGACTTGATGAACTATACAATCGTTTTGGTGTACAGTCTACTTTTAAAGGTAAATACTGTGACATAAAAGTAGCCAGAGCTGAATTACAATGACAAAAACAAATTTAACATAATATTACATATAACATAGGCCCCGAGTCAATAAAGAATTATATTATGATTTATAGGTACCCATCAATAACCATTCAGACCATAGTAGTAGTTGTAATAATAAAAAAATATAATAAATTGTACTTACGAATTCAATCGAACTCGTCAAATCCTTATGAAAAATCTGTATGTTGGTTGACTTTGGTTCTGTGGCCAGTTGCGCATTTAAAGCATTTTGGATTTTCCTGTAAACAAAGATACGACTGATTTGATATCATGACCCAAATTGGCAATTGTATCGTTAAATAGCTCAGAGTAAATAATTCAAAATTAAATATTTCATTTATTCAATTGTCATTCCAACCGCGTAAACACTATGGCAAAAAATACTGAATTGCTTTAATGAATAATTACCTGTACCACGTGTCTCTGGCAGCTTGCGTGGGATATGTGGCGAGATAGTTGGCCACGCCACTGACGCTTGGCCATCCGAACATGAATCCCGTATCGTCGCCTTCGGGCAGCGAAAGCCATACTTCCGCTAGTCTTACGCTCTCCTTCAATTTAAAACAATTGGTTCCTCGCGCCTTGCCAACAAGCAGTAGGTCGCTGAAAAGGAACAGGTGACGGTCTAACGGTGGGGAGGTGGTGCCGACGGGGCAAAGCTGCGCGGGCGCCTCCATAATGAAGGTACGCGGCGACAGGGAGGTGCTGCTCGCGCTCATTGTCCCGCCAATGTCGAGGCTAGGGCGCTTGCGCAGGCTTTTCTGCTTCTGGAATAGATATAACAGATTGGTAAGAAATTTTTATATTGACATATCTATTCAATTTGCTATTTGCTACGTCGCGTCATAGAAAAATAACACTAGGACATCATGCACATTGTCATTGCACAATGCAGTCGAATTAACGCTCGTTGATCATGTCTGAAGGGCAAAGATATTATTATCTTTATTGCTTTGTTGAAGTGTAGTGCCTTGTCTGCTTAAGCTTTCTTGTATTGTTAAGCGTTTTATGTTACCATAACGTTCAGTAATACCCACACACCCACTTTACGCCAGAGATATATTAGGTTCCAACGTGACATATGGCGAGTCCATCGCCGTTACTCAAGCACGACTATACATACGCTTCGGAATTGCTTCTCAGACGTATGGGTGTGTGGGTATTACCTATACACCTCTGCCTACCCCTTCGCGGTCCCTTCTGGGAAGGCGTGAGGATATATTATAAATTGATTAATAACACTAAAAATGGTGAAAAATTTAGTTTTTTTTTGGAAAGGAATATAGGTTACCTGAGCGTGATACGAGGCAAGTGCGGCGGGTGCGTCAGCATCGTGCAATGCAAGGTAATCGTGCGGGAAGAGATCCTGCACGCGCTCC
>JACCPG010000493.1:0-34457 GCA_016069955.1 Drepana arcuata | reverse complement strand
TTCTCAAACATCATAATTTACCACATTAGGTAAGTAGTGTATTAAGAACAGCTTCACGCCTTCCCGCAAGGGTTCCTGCAGGAGTAGGAGTAAATACAGGTAATAGCACGCACATTACGTCGGCATCTATTTAGATGCCAACGTGACAGACAACAAGTTCTTCGGGTTTCTCAGCCACGACTTCACATACGTCTTTAAAATTCTCTGTAGTATTGTGATATACTGTTTCATTGTTATAATCGTGGCGTGACAAGTTACTGAAAATAATTAAGTTGAGAGTAACTATTGACTTGATTTCCGTGGTTTGAGTCTCTAATCTTCTTAATTTTTCTCAATCGTCTTAATTTTGCAGGCTAATATTGAAACTACTCAGCCGCCAGCATTGATACATTGAATTAATGTAACTTAACTCATCATCTATTGCATACGTATTTCCTGTAATGAATCATTGTCCGTTTAAAAGTAGATAATGTTAAAAATCGTGCTATTTCAATAATTTTGTTCCAGTAACCTCGTCTTTTAGCGATGTTCCTTTTGTTTCTTAGCGAACAAAGACTACGTCTGGCATTTTATTCAATGTCATGATATCTAGTCATTTTTCTTTTTTGATTGCGAGACCCACAATATACGAGGCGTGTCCTATCGGTATCAATACCATCTTAAGATTATTGGTGAGCTATTGTCCTTTTGTTTATGCAAAAGTACCGTATTATCGTCCCACTGTCTTCTAATAAACCTTTTGTTTTACTGGCGGCGCTTTTCTGTAGGACCCGTAATAATTGAATGTCGAACAAAATAGTAGTCCGGTCAAATTAGACAAAAAAATAAGAGTAAAGTTACCTTAATTCCCACCAAGCTGAAAATCGGTAAGATTATTTAAAATATCATTAAAAACAAAATTTGAAAGTTCCCCATGTTTCCCCTGTAAGGAAAAAAAATTATTCAAGGTAATAAAATTAGTTTTTCGCGATTTTCAGCTAAACGGTAAGTTTTATCATAAAAATACCTCAGAGAAAAATTGTAGATCATAAAATTATCTACAAAAAAATTATAAATCTTTTTTTCTCTACGAGCCACCGTTTTTGAGATATAACAATTCAAAACTAATTGTTTTTGCAAAGATATAATATGTTGGTAACGTAATTAAATTGCTGATTCACATTTAATTGATACCAATAGAAATTTGAAAACTAGAGCAATTGATGAAGTTTAAATTGCATTCTACTAATTTACATAGTCTTAGATATTCCACCGAATGCAACACACCATCTACTCAGGAAGTACCACAAATGTTTACGTGACGTTGGAGTTAAACCAGTAGCATAAATATAAATAACCGCTTCGCAGACAGCTGTACGTAAATTATCGTAGTGATAGAGCGCATAAACGATTTTTATTTCCACAATGTGAGGAAGGTAGGTTGATATAATCCCCAATTTACTTACGCTGTCTTTTCACTACCAGTGTTGAGCAATCGTATGACTTTCTCCAATAAATACGTATAATTTAAACTGACAACGCGCTTAATTTTATAGGAAGAAGGGAATAACCGGCTAACAATCCTACTTTCCTCGGTTCCTAGCGTCGCCTCAACGTATTCGGTCGCTTTAATAAAGGAAGTATTGAATACAAATACGGTCATAAAAGTCCGCGACAAATAAAATTTGATAGTCATAGAGCTTAAGGTTTATATTAACGCCGTCTACCCTCATCGTTATGCGTCGTGGTTGCGTGTGCGCATTAGCCATGCGCGATGGGTTGCGTACTGTACGCCGGTATCAGCCGGTATTATCGATTGTTTACACACATATACGCATATTTGACTTTTCAAGGTTTGCTGTTATTAGAATTTATGTTCTATCTCCTTAGAGATAAGATGTAGTTCGTAACTGGAGGTGGTTTGCTGGTGCGGCCACACGGACCGACGCTGATATGACCATTTCAGGAGTTTGGTCACGATCTTACGCACTATGGCGTGCCACTTTAGAAGGGGATATCGACGTTGACCGATGGTTATGACATTAGAATAACTTTGAATAGAGTAATTAGCTCATGAATACACAAGGCGAATAAGAGGTTACTGAAGAAATTATTTAAATTATTCAAAATAATTTCTATTGTTTGTTGTCGGCGGAATCTGTATGTTTAACGTTTATTGTATTATAATTTATTGAAGTTTTATTTACATAAACAATATACTATACAATATATATACAATTACTTCAAAGGAATGTTACCTAACCGTGATATAACTGATTTGTATTGTGGTAAACTATGATCGAGCATTGTCAAGGCGTAAAGAAATATGAAATGGAAATAATAAATTGACTGTCAGATATCTACGCCCATTGTTGGCGGATTTCCGATTTATAATCTTAAATCAACTTAGATTTGTATCTATCTATTCACTTAGCTCTCTGAGACTGAGCAGGCTTTGTACATATTACTCGATACGTGCGTTACCAGACACTGAGACATAAGATCCGTGGTGGCCGAGTGGTTTGAGTAGTTGCCAGCGACACAAAGATTGCAAGTTAGTATCCCGAATGTACCAATGACCTTTTCTGTACTTAAGTATAGTGTAACATTGTACCTTTACACTCATAATATTTACCGGTTGTTCTAAATATATTTAATTGGCTGTTGGCACAGATGAATGGCGCGGGGGCGGTCTCAGTTATTCATGAAAAATATCTTAGATTGTTTTGCATTGTATTCGTTGTATTTATTTGTATTTAACTGTATTGTTGAATGATAAGAAACTAACAGCTTCTATAGCTATTGATAAAGCTTCGTCGGCCTTCTGAATGAATCCACTTTGCGTGTTTACGTGTTTGGTATTGACGCCGGTTTATAAAGATTATTGATATAATAAATAGCCATTAGCTTATTAAAAACACCGCTTCAAAATAGATGGTTAAAAATTTATTTCATTGGTATGTCTGATAAGTCCTAATTTATTATAAATATTATGAAGAGGCAGATGTGTTATGTTTAAACGCGCTAATCTCAATAGGTACCTACTTATTAGAAAAAAAAGTGCATTAGACAGCCCGTTTATTGAGGAAGTATAAGGCTACGTATTTATGTATGGTACTTACTACCCACGGAAGCGGAGAATGAAACTTAATGCGGCTGAAACTGCGGGGTACAGCTAGTTTATTATATAATGTTTAAATAAATCATAAATAAGTCACGATGATTAGATAACAATGACGTTGTATGCCTTATAAATGATATGTCAGGCCGCGAGCGCAGCGAGGACCATTAGCAGATGCCTTTCTAGATACGCGCCGCTATCCTGTCGATCTGGCGGTTAATTGGCAATGTTTTAGCTAATGTGCCACGGCGTCGTCAGATTAGAAAGTCAATGCACGTGTCACTTGTCCCTCTACAAGTGTAAATAAGGCACTTTACTGACATCCATACCGAGCTGAGAGCTTCTAACCGCCAGTCCTGTATCAGTTGGGTTGGTTCTTTTGGTATCCCTACAATTTCTCTCTAAATCTTGTTACACATAATATTGTGCATATAATTTACAATATTATGAATAACCAAACTGATTGGTAACTACCTATGTCGAAGAAGGGTGGCGGTCGCGTGGTTTAATTAGTTACCTGTAAGGTCAAAGTACAATGTTCATAGAAATGTTAAAAATAATTATAAATTTGTGCCTGAGAGACGGCAACGGGCACGTTATTCATCAAGTTGGCACCGTATCAGTCTGGTTTGTAATAGACTCCTGGTGGTAAGAGTTTTCATAGCTCATGATAAAGAAGAGGATATAGGTACTATGTAGTAAGAACTTGACGATTAAACTGGTCGTACTAAAGATTCCTGCAGGGTCGGCAACGCGCGAGTGATACCCCTGGCTGGTGTTGCAAGTGTCCATAGGCGGCGGTAGCCGCTTACCATCAGGTGGACCGCATGCTTGTTTGCCACCTACGTAGTATAAAAAAAAATTTCGCGTCAGCAGACGTACATTATTTTTTTTCATTTATTTATCATTTAATCAAAAATATAATAACATTTGGTTGAACATAGCACTAAAAAACAGAAAAAAATGTGTAACGTCTTGCAACACTCTGCAGTCGCCTAGTATACGCCTTTCGTATCATTTATCATCATATCGAGCATTATAATATATGAGCTTCACAAATATACGTTAAGTGATTTACCGAGCATTAACTACAAAAACATAATTCACGAGTGAAGTTTAGATTACCATCTGCAGATACTACAATTTATAATCCAAACATTAGAATGCTTTGCGTCAATGGATATCTCCAGAAATAATTTCCCTTAGCTGATACCACTTGTGACGTCATCCGCTCCGACCCATCTTTCAAAATGAATAATAATTTCGGCGTTGGTTTAACGAGCCACATAAATCACTTGTCCAATAGGATCACTTTCACTTCAGTTGCCAACCAGATGATATAAATACTATGAATTAAGCAATTACTATGAATTTTATGCATACGGAGTCAATAGACACTAAAGTTTTCTAACTCATTAAATGCAACTACTGATACCGAAAAACTCTACTCGTCCCATATTCAAATGAATATGAAAATGAACAGAATTTCTTAACGTAATGAAATAAAAAAAATCATACGGGTGCTTTGAAATAATATATATTATTTCAAATATTACGTACATACATATATCATGACGCCGAGTCCCTCACAAAGCTTCGCAAAGTGTAAATCACTGTACTTACGTTCAGAATAAAATCTTTGGTACAAACTACAAACCGCCGAAGTATGAAACTGCAATCTTGATTTAGCCGGTGACTTGATTCTGGAAGCTTTAACGTAGTATTAGCATTAAAAGTGTTTATGTAAAATATTTAATTACATTTCTAACGAAATTATCTTTTGATTCCGCTATAAAGCACGCGGAACGAGATACTTGCTCGCTTTAAGGAAACCTAATTTAACTATTTTCCTTAACATTTATGGTAGGTAAGTTCCTACATTTGTGGAATTTAGTGAAAGGCGAGGATTTGACTTGACCCATAAAGTACTTAGAAGAAATCCGTATTAAGACATAGTACATAGTTGCTTTCAGTACCTGCGGATAACTGGATGGAATGGATACTATAATAAATATATATTGCGTCGTATCATATTAAAAGTACACTGATGTAATAAAACCATTTTCAACAAACACTTTCGGAAGATGCGGTGTGAATGCCTCCTTAAATTATATTTATACATTTTCTTGGTAGGAACGCATCGGGCGGCATTAGTGATCGCCTGCGGGCGCCATAGTCTCACGAAAGAGTACTCCCGTCGAAGTTACATAACCTACGTAATAGATAATACTAATGACAAGTGATATTTAAAATGTATTAGGTACTTACTGTCTCAACTCGTTTTGTCTCGGGCACCTCTTAATGATTGAGTGAGCCAAATTAGATAAGCGCATCGCATCCAGCTTTCACTTTTAGGGCTTAATCATTCAAAATAACAAGAACAGATGAGCTTAATGAATAATGATACTGAACGAAGAAAATTGAGCGTTAGGCTCTAAGAGTCGTTATGCAATGTTAGTTTTTATATCCATTTCATCACACACGGTTGGTAGGTAATTCGCGTAATTAACAGCGTGTTAGTGTTACTAAACCCCATCACATGTCACCGGCCGACATGTTCGCGCACTCGAGGCATCGCAAAGAGCACGCGCACTATTCCAAGTATTCCGTGACTTCGCCGCTTGCAATTATTGTCCTTTTAATCTGTGCTCTAAAGTTATGCGTAAAATAGCCACGTGCATATTTTAATGCAGGTGCTGAAAATACAAAGCTTTAAACATGAGCCGGCTGACTTTTATGTACATCTGTGTCATAAAGAGTTTTTTTTATAAGATCTACTGTAAACTAACCAGCATCGAGCTTAAAAGACGGGAAAAAATCTTAAATAATGCATGTATCTGAGAAAAACAAAAAGGCATACTTATATATTCATCGTGGCTTATGCCTTATGGCGATGCCAGTCACTTCAGCAATTAAATGTATTTACGATGAAAAGTGGTTGTTATGACACCTATGCTTATCCCTTCAAGTACCAGTTCGAGAAAGCGTGAATATATAATATAATATAGGCATATGTACTCCATACACATTTCTAATATAATCTTTCGGTTCAATAAAACGTAACCGACGTTGTCAAGCTACTTTACTACAACTTATCACGCGTTCTTTTAAAAGAACTTTCTCTGATAATGCATTGCTGGCTGAGTGGAAAATAATTATAATATATCTTTTAAGTCGACCCGCGTCGCGTTCATATCGAAATAATAACCTCTCTCCATATTAATTACGTCCTAGACTTTCTAACGCAAAGACAAATAGTACCATTGCACGTCGCCGTTGTAATAGGATCGGTAATGAGGTATTTCCATCCCACAGATAAATGTGTGTGAAGTGTTAGTGATGGTGCAGTGAGGGCAGCCACCATTACCTTACTCCACGATAACAATATTTGGAAATAATACGTAGAAAACCATTGACCAGACCGCCGCATTTAGATAATCTCACCTTGCTTTGTGGATGCTATGGGAAAATAAATATTCATAGTCTCTAGGCTCGCGCTAAGCGGTTCCAGATGAATTTACTTACGCGAACGCTAAGGCTGTAATGATCCCCGTTAAGATTTTCGCTGAAGTATAAGTAGTACAGCATCGAGCTATTTAAGAAAGGAGTCATCGCGTGCGATTCCTATGGTGTACAAAAGGAACGACACCCACTTTTAACAAAATAAGCGGATAAGGTATCGCGTCTAGTATCGTATAGAAGATCATACGTGCGTGCGTATAGTGCCATCCACGAAGACGCGCCCCGTCAACTTCTATTCGAGGGGGTCGCGGGATGCTGGGAGTATGGCCCGAGTCTATTAATTGTAGTGTGCGTGTGCACTCATCAGTAATCAGTGTGTACCGATAATACTCAAACGTTAGTGGAAGGTTGCACACTTACACTATAAACTAAATACAAGGTACAATAGTGAGGCGCGTCTTCACGGATGGCACTATCTATAAATAGACTCATCTACCGATCTCACTCCAACATACCAGTATTATTTTCTTTTTCGTATTGCAAATAATATTAAACATAAAAATTATGTTATTTACTGTATATTTATTACTTACTATCTAACAGAGCCGCCAGTCAATTGTTAGATTTTTTTTTATATACAAAACGGTGTTCTTCCTTAAGATCCACTTACCGCATAACATAATATCTGAAGGGAATGCAGCCGCAAATAACTTACCTGAAAAAGAGAAACGTCATTAGTACACTGTAATCTTATAGTAGTTAATATAATGTGGACTGTATGCATACTGTATGTTAATGTCACGTTGCGAAGGTACGCGGTACCTGTAACTGATATTATGGTATATTAACTGCAGCTAGTACAAATCACTGGTTCTAATTTAAACATTGGTACCTTTCGCAACGTGTTATAATGTCGCCACAACATCCGGCCGTCGTCGCTAGTTGCTGGCCACGTGACCACACCTTATTGCACATGCGTTTAATTACAATACATCTACTATATCTATGAGTAATTGATTTCATAGGTGCGGAAATCTCAATAAAGAGTATAATACGATCAAATACTTCCTTTGTTTCACTCTTCATGTTTATAATTAAACGTTGTTCACACTCAGATTGCTTGGCTTTTTGAATGACTCTTCGACATATTTGTTTCTTGGAAATAAATAATAACATTGAATACTCATATGAATAGTGGTAGATACAAACTAAGGCCCGCGGTTTCGCACACCGCATAATCTATACACATAAATAAAATTGGAGTGCCTGTTTGTAATATTAAAATAACCGCTGTTTACTAAATGAATATAGATGTATATACACTGTATATGTACCAAAATAGCATTTTTTTATTCTTTTTGTCTGTCTGTGTGTTCGTTTGTTCCGGCTAATTTCTGAAACGGCAGGACCGATTTTGACGGGACTTTCACTGGCTTTGACTTTTATTTTATAAAGTGAAAAATATATTTTTGTTAAATTCCACGCGGACCAAGTTGCGCGCACAGCTAGTTTTAAGAAAATGTTCTTTGCATTGCTCGTAAGAATAAGAGCGTCACGTCAAATCGTACCTACTAATTAAAGAAGTCTTATATGCAAAAACTTGATACGATGCCCGTTCCTCTTTACTGCCGAAAGAAATTGGATGATATTTGATTAGAGAAATAATTAGCTTGAATAACGTTACAAATTTAGCCTGCTCAATAAAAAAAATCACGGCTTTGTGTTCACAGCTGATCAGAAATAACTTTCTTCTTATTACGAATCGTGTCGGAATAGGTATAGATATTACGAATCGAACCAAATATGGTCTGGTCGAGAGAACCAGCAATACTTGCCACCCAAGACGCCTTTAACATTGTCTGCACACATTTGGAGAAAAACGTATAAGAAACACTGACCATTTAGTCTCTTCTGTCACTCTCAGTTTATTTATATTGACCAAATGGAAACTGCAATTTAAATGACAATGTTTGCAAAAATACTTCTTAGTACACCTAACTCTGTTATTATGTATGATGTACTGTAACTCAGCATAGTAGAGTTCGTTAGATATTTAATCAACAGTATGTTCAATAACGCCTAGATTGACGAGTGACGCCCCAACGTGACAGATAGCGAGTTCTTTTTTGTACTGCAAACATATATATATATACGTATACGTTTACGGTACGGTAGCGTTAAGGATACGTGATGGTTGTTGCCGTAATAACTGAGGTGTCATTTGCAAAAACAGTCAAAAGAAAATCTAGTGGAACAGCCGTGTGAAAATGGTAAAATTAATTGGCGCGGCGGAATTTTTCCGTAATGTTAGACAACCACGTAACATTTTAAGTGCGTAGTTTTTTCATCGTCAACTTGTTGTCAAATATCCTTGTTTATGCTAAACAGCTAGTTTATCCGACGTAATAAAAACAACGTTATATATTCCGCGAACTCACGTCGTAACATATGGCGCAGTATACAAAAGCTGGACTTTCACTGATTATTTTTAAATATTTTTAGATATAAAAAAAAAATATGTGCTCTCTTTTAAACAAAATAAATATGTGCTTATTTTTACGAGCACACACGTTTTGTTTAAAAGAAGTTTTATATACATTTTAAAATCATTTTTAACAAATAAGCAATGTCCTATCACGTCCTGCTTTTATGATACTAAAATTATATTTTTTAAGATATTGTATGAATAATACTTAGTTATAATAAATCGTCGTGTTGACGAAGCAGGCGAATTTATGTGTTAGCAGAAGTTACATAAAATACAGACGATAGACCTGTTTATACAACACACAATCGCATTTGAAGTGGAATTACGGCAGTAAAAGAAAACTTGAAATCCAACTATTACATAAGTTGTAACAATTTTTCTCCTGTTTTCGATTTTAGAATTTCAGTACTTAGAAATAATATTTAGAAAAGACTTAAAACCAATTATTAATATTTTTATAATAAATTGTACATTTCAAGTACTTTAGTGCATTTTTGAATCCTTCAACTCTATTTCTCTTTGTTATATTGTATATGTATGCTAGATTATATTAATTATTACATGCAATTTTGTATTACAGCACTTGTGTTAAAAATAACGCGCGTAGAGACCGACAAATAATGGTTGTAAGTATGGAAGAAGTAGTTAACTCTCACTAAAACGAAAGTCACCTAACTTGAGTGAATATCCGCTGTATTGATTATTGCATACATATAATATTTTGTCGACTCAATACGTGGGACGTGAGAGAAAACTTAAATAGGTACATATAGTACAAGTATAATACATATTCAGATATTTCAATTGTTCATTGAATTGTTGGACCATAACCAGTTCACACAACGTGTACAATACAAATGAAATGTTTCAATACAAGATGCAGATTTTGAAGCCCACACAAAATCATGCAGAATCAATTGCTCTTACTGTTTCTGTTAACCTGGAACCTGGTACATCCCTAGACAGGTCAGGTCAATCAATTGATTTAAATAATCTTATAAATTACATATTAATAAGATCTATCGTTAAAAAGTCCTCGCTACCTTTCAAGCTGGAATGTTCCTTGAACAAAGAATCGGCATAGCCATACAGCGTGGCAATGCTGTCAAAAAATCAAAATATTTTATTCAACGTTAGGGACACAGGGAACACTTATTGAACGTCATATACTTAATAATAACTAAGGTTACCACCGTTTCTAAGAAAATCTGCACCCATCTGCTGAACCCTACATCACCCTTTTCAGAATCGAGAGTGAATAACGTCATCTTTTCCGAGTTTATATTACATATAAAATATCAGTTTTAGATAATGTCTTCACGCCATCCCACAAGGGTCTCCGAAGGGGTAGGCAGAGGAGTATAGGTAGAGATATATTTTAGGTCCCAACGTGACAGATGGCGAGTCCTTCGCCGTTACTCAAACGCCTTTAAATTTCATCTCAAAAGTATGCAAGGTTTCTTCTCGATGTTTTCATCTTCACTGTAAAGCTCGTGGCGTGACTAATTACTGTACTTAAGTTCAGAAAAACTCATTGGTTCAGTCGGGATGCGAACTTAAAATATTTGTGTTATAGGCAACTACACGGCGCTATATTAGATAAACACTACAATTATTATTAAGTCTACGGTCTTTTTTGGTATTGCAGCTCAAATCGCAATATCTAGTTTCATAGAAAATTTACGCAAGTTATAACAGCTACCAATATAGTTAGTAATGTACCATTACAAGATCTACTTTCGATCTCGGCCAATTGCTACGGTCTGTCTATTTACGTATCAGTATCGTTGCACGGGTAGCCCACTTGGTGTTCTATTCGAGTGGATAACTTGGCTAAAAGAAGGAATTCAGCAGGCAATTTGACGAGTGCATTAAAACCGGATGCATCTAATGCAGTTTCTCTTTGGTCGGTAGCAAAGCGGTCAGTTACACCAGGCTAAAGATAGAGAAATTAGCCTCGCAGGAGCCCGCGAGTGAATGCACTCGATCGCTGCCCGCGCCGACGCCCCGCCCATACCATATACGAACAGGCGCAAAGTTGGAGATCGATTACCGCTAATTACTGCCCCGTGTGTTAAAGTCCCTACTGAAATATTGCACTAACAACAACGACGCAACCCTGTCATCTGACATAAAATATCTCCAGTCTACTCCTCCCCTCGTATCTTTATAATCATCGCAACATACCTAACCAATATCCCAAAACAAATTTTAAAAGTTATTATGGAAGATTGCAGGGCTTTACGAATATGATAAACAAATTTAATTAAAGCTGCCTTTGTAAATGATAAAAATATACATGATGCAAATCTGAAACAAAAAGTCATAATATTTTTTAATCTTTAATAAATACACGTATGTCTAAGTCCTTTGTATGGTTGTTTGGGAAGGGTATTCAAGTCACAAAGCGTCTGCTCCAGCGCCGCCGGCCTGTCTCGAAGCCTGTGGTTTAAGATCCAATTACAGTGATCTTAGGGGACGCTAACAATCATAGACTTTCCACAAGTACGTCAAGTACGTATCTACCGGTCGTGAAAGCGGATTGATTGCGCGATTACACGTCACACGTCCGCAGTACTTCACGCTATACGTGACATTCAATTGTAGCGTCACACTAGTCAGTTATAGAGTTATACCTCTAACGATATGGTTATATAAATCTGATGATCCAAGCAAAATACGACTCTCATTCTGCGTACGCGTATATATGAGTATTACGTAAAAGAAATATGATCTTAACAAGTTAAGATTAAGAGATTAGGTGTTGTGACTTTTCAACTTTAGCGAAAATTAATTTAATATTAGAAAGCAGATACATATATACATATTTAAATACGCAGATACATATTTACATTTAAATACAAATGATAACTAAAGCTATGCACAAAACGGCCAAGCTTTTGGCTACTGTCATCAGAAAGCCGTTTGCTTCGTGGTACTAAAGTGTATCTATCTGGTTTTTGCGCAGATGCATATTTTCGTTATTCAGATTGAATTTTCGATTCGCAATTTGTCCCTATTTAACGAAATATAAAAAAAGTTCAAAATTAGTGACCGTACATGATGTACCTCTAAATTAAGAATTGTATTTATTTGACGTATAGATTGTTATATTATAATCCATTGACCTTTAGTTATCAGCTCGTTGATGTCTTTTCTATTAGAATGTGACTTATAACCTACCTATTTTTTTGTAAATCGTTTTACATTATTTTGTGTTTACTGTTAAACTATGTATAAACTAGCAAATTATTCTAGAATATACCTTTAAATTTCGCCCGGTAAATAATGAAAAAAAAACAACTATTGGTTTTCACTAAAATACTTTTTTTTTGTAAAATACTTACAATAATCGAATTATTCTCATTTGACGTATTAACAGTGATGGCATTTCTGATACAGAGATGAAAATATACGTTGTATAAAACTAGTTTTAGAGCAGAAACATGAACCTTGATGTGAACATGATCGGCGATCCTTCCGGTCTTTATATGGATACTGCCCGCCGGTCCAAAAATATCTAAACATCAAACATAACATAATCAAGTAGTATTCCCAACGTAACGTCTATAAGATAAACGCAAATAAATTGAGGGTAGCGTGTACGTTATCTCGATAAAAGTATTAATAATTAGCTCTAACATTCTGCGAACATTCCCTTAAAATAACGCAGGTTAATCTCCCCTAATAAGCACTGTTAGATATATATCTGAGTACCGACTGTGGTTTGGCCAAGAAAATACTTATCACGTAGGAATCACTATCACTACATATCTTATAAAACGAAGACCCCCGCCGCATCTATCTATCTGTCTGTTCACGATGAACTCAAAAACTACTGAACGGATTTTCATCGTATGGACACCAATAATTACAGAATAATTAATGAGGAAGGCTTAGATGTATTTTTTTGTTAAGATTTTGTTCATATTGGTTGAAATATGATGATAATAAAAAACAAAAAGTAAAGCCACCTGGGAGCTTTCGTCGAAAGACCTTAAAAAGATTATCTTTTTGAGATATAACAGAACAAATAGACGTAACCGGGACAGGTTATAGCAATTATTAAAGTTTATCAAACAAAACTACTCTACTCCTCCCGAAAAACGGAGATAGACACGCCATCTGACACGTTGGCACCTAAAATATATCTTCGGCGAAAGGTGGGTGAGTGGGTACTACACACGGTGTGAACATTTATTTTTATATTATATTTTATATTATATTCTAGTGGGACCACTAGAATATAAATCTATATCGAAATCGATGGCAGCGCCACCTATGGGATCCAATTGAGAATCTAAACCATTCCCGAATCCACATGAAGACACACATAAAATTTGATTAAAATCGGTTCAGTCCGTTCAGAGGGAGTTCAGTGACATACACATGCACAGAAGAAATATATGTATATATAAAGATTGGATTACCAACGTAAAATACAGCAGATACAACATAAATTTAAGCTTACAATAGGAAATACGCTTACTGTCTTTCTACGAAGGGTAATCACAGCATGCTTTCTAATTACAATTTATAACACAGTCACAAGGGTCACACCCAAGTGGCGCAACAGTACATACAGTAAAGTATCTGTACTACTGTAATCTGTAATACAACTGTACTATAACACAATATATATGTAATAGCTATGATGTATGTATTTTACCAAATTACTGGTAAATGACCTATAAAATGTAGGTAGAATGTATTCATACGAGAAATGTATGTATGCAACATACATATCGTGGTCGGTATTTATAAAACTACCTATTATTCCGAAATTAGTAATATATAACGAAAAAAAAACCGCAGGCAAAACCGCCGGATGTAGCTAGTGGCAAATGTAATAACAAACATTAATGTCGCAGTATATAATTGTAAAAAGCGAAAGTTACAAAACTGGACAATGGCGAGTGGTCTGATAAGGAGTTATATTATTTTATCGTGAGATGATTATCTTCTAACAAGCATTGTTGGTATTTTGTGCTCAAACGTGTGTAACAAAAAGGAAGTAAAAGTTATTGTATAACAGTTATGGCAACATAATCATTAAGTCGTAAATAATACCTCGGCTTTATTGATTGATTTGTAGATAAAGGTAAATTAAGATGTTATATCTTTATGCAATAAAGACATTGAACTCAATTATTTTTAATTACAGGCTTAAACATACCTTACAATTAATGCATTTATAACGAGAAGATGAGATGTTCCTCGTAAGGATTATGAATTTAGATGATAAAAGTCGCGCCGTTACTAGCCGCCATAAGTCGGTCGCGAATCTTTCGATAGCAGTAAAGTAATATTGTTTTAAATTATAAATAATCAGAGTAGAAAAATATAGCTTTGAGTACCGTTTTGAAAGCACCAAAGCTGCAAGACAGTGCAAGCATGAAGCATTGAGGCGGACGTTATAATTTGCGGGGTGCTTTTCCCGTTACGCACGCCGCAGTCGGCCGTGACAAGTTACCACGTTGCATAGGCATGCGCGTTGACACTAACTTAATTATATTTTTCATAACAAAACGAAGTATTATTTCAATGTCACTATGTATATGTTTAGAGTTGCAATTGTGTCGAATACTAGATTACTTTGCCTAATACAATATTCATTATATACATTAAAACAAGGCGTAGATTTGACAACACTTGGATTTTGGAGATTTGTACCTGTTTTGATAGCTGGTTCAATCCCACCCGCAGCAAACATTTGTATGCTGAGTGTATTTGATGTGTAATGGGTGCTACATTTATCTTAGTTTTTTTGTATCTAACTTTTTAAGCTTGAAAGCCTTCATGCTGCATGTTTCCTTCTTAGTATAATGCAAGAGACCTATAATTATTGCAAGTTGTGTGAAACACATAGAAACGAGTTTAGCCCTTGTAAGCACAAAATACAAAAGGAAATATCTAGAGAAGACGCGCATACAATAAAGATTAGACGTATGAGCAAATGTTATTGCGCTTACATGACTGCGTAACGGTTGATTACCATTAGTATTGCAGTCGGCGTCCTAAGTTGCACCTGTGAAGCGGAGGATGCGCCTTTCATTGGTACAGCGCAAGAGATGTGCTGACGCAATTCGCCTAACCCGAAGCCTGACCTCCCATAAGTACGATATGCATCTTTCTACAATTTAATCGGAAGTATTTTAGAGGTTATTCAAAAAGTTTTAATATGAATAAATAAAACCTCTTCTTTGGTTAGCGCATCATTTCTTTCAACAAAAATACAATTGATTTTATTAAAATTTAAAGAACAATAAAAGCGTAAAAGCTTTTTCTGTGAGATCTATGAGATCTTCATCACATACAAACATCCACGTTATGTTTAATGCAACACTTTTTATTCTATAAAAACTGAAAAAAGAAGGCATAACAGAACTAGTTCCGTAGCGTTAACTTTAGTCATATAAAATAACATTAACAAAGCATTATGACAATTTCTTACACTTAAAGAAATGTCAAAGACAGCGGCGGTAAAAGTTAAGCCTTGCATTTGCATTGACATTGGCAAGCCTGACGCCGTAAAACATGCCTCACTATTATGTTTCCAAGCATCTGATAGGAAAAGATAATTCAGTGTCTACCGAGCAGGATAAATCGATGCTAAAATACGTTCAGCATAAGAATCAGCAGCAGATTAATGCTTAACCGGGCCTCCTTTGCTTAATGGTGTTCGGTTAACCACCTGTCATGTGGTCACCATTTTACTGGACAAATTGCATCGGACCACCAACTGTGAGGAGTCGTAAGCAAGCCAATACATAACTCGCAATGATACGAGGTTTGGTATTAATACACATACACATTATGTTACAAATTTGGCCCACCAATTTTTTTGATTTTCGCTATAGGCTACGATACGATACGATAAGGCTTTACTTAAAAAAAATGTTGTGAATCACATAAGCGTAAGTTACGTAAACTTAAAAGCTACAAAGTATGGATGTGTGAGTAAGTAAAGTTCCTTATCTCACGTGTTAACAGTAAGAGCAAACCTGGTTCAGTCCAGTAGACGTGTGTAAGCTTGAAAAGAGGCGAACTCGCAACCCGTTACGTTCGCACCGTATGGACACCACTCTCTAACATTACAGGTGTTAAATTATTGCAAAACTTGATAAAGCGGTACTAGCTACGATGATTTTAATAATTTCAAATATTCTTTAGTTCCAGTATCAATGGGAGCCGGTCGCTCTCACATGAATGCATATAAATACATTTATACGTAAGGTGACCAATGTCATGCACGTCCAGATGGACGTGCGATAAGTCTTTTTAAAAACACTTTCACTGCGTAATTGCTGTTAGTAAGCACTAATAAGGTGACAAACGTCCAAACCAGACGCACACAGTCGCCGTTGAGGGCTCCAAGTACTCGAATTAGAAAGTACTCGAGTGCTGTAAAAAACTCGCACAGTTACGGGATGTGAGGGAAAAGTGTATTCGATGAGAAAACCGCTTTTCCCGTCTCGTCAACTGTTTACAAAATGGTATTTGTGTTCTTGCCAGCGCAAAGCTATTGTTTAGAATGCTCGAGTATGGCGAACAATGTCGTTTAACAATACTGTTAAATACAATCGCAAGAACATAATAACATCAAACCAATTAAGCTTGAAATGGCATTTAATATTTTAACTAATATTATAAACACGAAAGCGACTTGGTCTGTGACGTTCACGTCTTAAGTAGCCAACAAATTTATCATTTAATATACTTAAAAGGCTCATGTATGAAGAGAATAATGAAAGTGGATGAAGCGAAAGAAGTATGTAAGGATCGTAGCAAGTGGAAAGAAGTGGTCTCTGCCTACCCCTACGGGAAAGAGGCGTGATTATATGTATGTATGTATGTATGGCTCATTGGCCTTTTATCCTGGAAAAAAGTGTATTCCCGATAGAACGAACCTATTTTCTACAAACACCCACCATAAGCACCACTATACCTCCGTTTACCATCCATGTAGACATGATTACGTAAAGTTAATTAGTCTGAGTGAAAGATCATGATGTATGAAAACACTATATGTGATTTCATATTACTCATCTAACTGCACAATATGAACACTAACTGCTGCCTCGTGGGAAACCGATCACTTCATAGATCAATAATAACGTTATATGCAATCGCCAATTGATAGAATATAAATTGAATTGGTTTGATCGGAATACTCTAGAATTTTAAATTTATACCAAAACGGGGCCCTGATAGCCGAGTGGTTAGTCATCTGCAAAATCAGGATCGCAAATTATCACCCCACGAACAGTACGGTGAAAGAAATATCTTGAAAAACCTGTATACGCTTCAGAAGCATTTATATTATTATATTTATAGCAAAGCATGGTATGTATATGTAGAATGTTAAGATATATAACATACATTTTATTATGTACAACAAATCAAATTTTTAAGTAAAGTTGGCACAGAAGGACAGCAGTAGGTATGTGTATAAGTAAATACTAAAGCCGTTATAAATGTACAAACTAGATCTTGAATCTATTATCTTAAATACATATTTAAACATTATTTCGCTTCACTCTAGCTCGTAGCGTCCATGCTTGTAAAATTTGAAGTTTACGTGCAATTGCCTAATATTTAAACATATGATTTACACTTTCCGTTTCCACTTAGGAATATATAAACAAACAATATAGAGAAAGTACGACAGGCCGCCGTACTACGGACGTAAAAATGCGTGTGTGACGTAAAGCAGGGTGGTAGAAGCACGTAGAAGCGTGGGGTAAGTGAAGCTGCATTGTGTGGGTGTAGCTCTGTGTTTACACAGTTCAGAGTGTCGCAAGTGGAGCACGTGGCGCGCCCACGGTATGGCTGCCTCACGAGGATGCTCGCTCCTAAAGTGCTAGCATGGGCGTCGTGGGATAGTTTTTTCGATTCGTTTTCTCGCTCAAAAGAGAGTTGGTTAATTTGTCTCATGTCGCACATGCTAACCTTGCTGTAGCGCGTGATTGAAGCACATTATAAATCATAGCAAACGCTCTATTTCCACCTACTTTTGTTGAATGATTCAGCACTTTGGATGATTGTTACCGACGGTGTCCGTTCGTAATAAAGTTTTATAAAAATTATGAGTCAACAATATCATTTTACTATGCATCTCAAATATCTGTCATTCAATACCTAGGTATTATATAAGGAAGGAGGTACAAATTCAACGACTGATGAGTATTTTAAAATGTAAAATAAAATTCTGGTTCGTTGCTTATATTATTATTCTGAAGCAAACCAAACGAAAAGTGATTCATTGATCTTCACAAACATATTACTAGTAAATATTATTTCTCATTTCAAGGCAATGTGATTCCGCAAAAGCTGCCAAGACAACATACACTTACGTAATTCAATGAAAATTGTTGTCTCTTTCCCAGAAGATGTGACGCAACGGAAAAGTTACACACAGGTATGGAAATTAAGCTTTACAAGTTACAACACGGTTATACTGAACAGGAAACTTGCAGTTCTTGGAACAACCAATTTAATAAAACTAAAGTCATTATATCGAAATTATGTGACGTGAAAAAAGAAGGTTTAGTTAGTTGAGTCAGACGCCGCGAGAGAAACTCAGAGACAGTAATATACTGCCGTATGTAAATGGTAGGTCTTCAATATAACAGTATACACACCGCAGTCACATAAATGAAATGTCAGCTGATACAATCTAATTGCTGCTTAGTTTTTCTGCGCGCTATTACCAAGCAATTAACTTTTAAAATGATATGATGTGATGTGACGGCACCACCGTTATTGAAACCTGGCAATGAACTCGCGGTAACGATGTGGGTTTAAATTTATTTTAAGTGATGTAAGTGAAAAAGTTCGACGTTGATTTCTGTGGGATTTCGCCTGATCTGATTGTATACGTGGTCTAAGCTTAATTATAAACGAGAATACAGATCATGGTGAAAAAATATTGACGTAATGTATTTTAAGACGTATAATGTTGAAATGCGTCTGTCTACCCACACAGCGCAGCACCTGTCAAAGTAGGCGTGGTTTTATGACGTTTATTTCAGCGCTGCGCCTGCGTCCCGTGCTGAGGTTGATTCGCCTCGAGTCTGACATCCATTGTAACATTACATCACCATGCACTTAACCTACAATTATCTCTACATCAATTACTGCAACATCGCTATTATTTAATTACAATTAAGTGGACGATTGGCTTTTCTCATACCGACTTCACTTATTCAATTGCGATTTTTGTAGAAAGTTGAGAAACCAGTTACGACGACTCTATTTCGTTGAACTTTGTAGTAACTCAATACTTTTGTGAGTAATATCTGCTATGGAAGGGCGGATTGCATAAGTGTGAATAAATATTTACAACCATTATACGACATGCACGCCTCGCATACGCACAATAGGTACACCATGGTAATGACGCCTCAACCAAATACCATGACCCGTTAAATTGTGACTCTCAAATCATAACTGGTAAGTTTTGCTTAGTAAGCACACGGAATATTCTACTCTATCTATAATTTTTTTTATTATTATTATTTTAGTGCAAGTAGCAAGGCTTAGTTAGTACCCATGTTAGTATTACACACGTAAAAAAATGTTTACCTTTTTACGTTGTTATTTAGTACTCGAAACAGATGAGCATGCATGTGAAGAGACTGATGAATGTGAAGGAAGCGATATAAGCATGTAAATCTAGAGTCAACTGGCGCTCTATACTCTCTGACTACCCCGTTAGGGACTCGTGATGATTTGTATGTATGTATTTATTACGGGTACGGGTTTGTTTGGAATATAGAGAGGATAGGCTGCATTAACAAATTTAGGAATAAATAGCTTTTAATGCCGAAAAACCACCTTAAGACCAAGTCTTAACTGCTACCCGGTAAACGGTAGCACCGATAGCAACTAGTAATGCAATGAATAATATATACCAATTTTCAACGGTTCTTTATATCTAATTTTCGATTTGAACGAGTAAGGACAATTTATTATCATTCGGAGAGGAGTTTCGGTCGAAGAAGGTATGTATTTCGGCACAATAATAATTGTACAAATAGAATGTAACCAACTTCAGCATATCCGCTTCCGCTACTGAACAAATAATTGGCATACTAGCGGATATGAAGAAAGGTGAATTATGGGAGATCGTCCGTCCCCAATAAACATTATCTTTTAAGATGTCTAAATTGTAGGCTTTCGTGTTAAATAAATAAAATACAGCAGGCGTTGTTATCAATTTAATCAATAATATTTTCCAAAAGTCAAAATATACTATCCACATCTAGGTGCCTGCATATATAATAATATATAATATAATATATCCTCACGCCTTCCCACAAGGGTCCCCGAAGGGGTATGCAGAGGTGTATAGGTAATACCCACACACCCACTTTCCGCCAGAGGTATATTAGGTGCCAACGTGACAGATGGCGAGTCCATCGTCGTTACTCAAGCACGACTATACGCCTTTGAATTGCTTCTCAGACGTATGCAGGTTTCCTCTCGATGTTTTCCTTCACCGTTAAGCTCATGGCGTGACTAATCACTGTACTTAAGCATCCTCATATTGCTGTTTCCATTTCCTATAATATTACAAAGGTACCTACTTACTTACTTATATTTTTGAAACTTGTCTGGAACTTTAAAAGAAATCTGACAATCACAAAACGGTTACAGAGAAGCATTTTTATGGTTATGCTAATGAATATTTAAAAAATCTGGCTTCAAAACATGTCTGCAACATTCGCGCGTGCGAGGGGCAGGCGGTCTTGGCAGGTGAGGGGAGCCGCGAGGAGACGAATTCCACTGCGGCACGGTCCAAGGAGGACGGGTCGTCTGCCGTGGGGAGTTACTACGTACAACAATTTGTCAACGTATTCCAAGAAACAATGCGTTTAGCCTCATGGAGGCAATCAAGTCACTTTTTTATCATCTGATACCGAGAAGCTCGGTGACTTCCATTATATCAGCAACAAAAAAGCATATATTATGATAAAAAACTTGCGATAAACCTCAGCACTGAGTAACTAATTAAAATGAAAGTTCCCTTAATTGTATTACACATCTCACTCAATTAATTTAAGCCGGTTTATAGGCAACATATGTTGGGTTAAAAAAAATTGTATTTGTTGTCAAGTAGCTTGTTGTGGTCACACAAAAGATAGCACATTTAAACCGCTTTTTTACGTACCAAATAGTTTAATTCGTAAAGCAACTAAAGTAACAGAGTAGTGTCAGGCCCCGATGCTTACGGTGAAGGATTAAATGATGGGGACCCTGGGGACGCCTCGATCAGTTACTATGACACCTATTTATTCGAATTCAAGGGCGAAATGAGAGTGTTATTACACTTCTGGACACCCCTTTGAACACTAATTACATAAATATATGAGTGCCTCCAGAAATTATTGGCAGTTACATTATGGAACAAAACCACAATAAAACGATGAAGCGGCAGATAAAATGAACATTATGCAAATAAAACAAAACACTGCTGCCAGATGAGGTAATTCTCCGAAGGCTGATGTTTTATCTGGCCCCTAACAAATGATACCTGCGATCAAACAGTAATCCTAAAGATTTTTATTTATTATTAGTATTGCCAACACACGTAGACAACTAGCAAAGCTAGTAATGGAAACTAGGTAACAATAAAGATAAATATATGGAAGATTATAGTTTTGACCATACATCGCATGTTGGTCACACAAATATATAAATACAAAACTCTTGCAAACAGGACCACTCTGAACTTTGCAACTAGACGGATTACAGCTGCAATTTGATTTATAATTTAGAATAAAAAAGAAATTAAAACTTTTGTACCTTATGGGCTGTTTATAAACGCCACAGCATCGTGATAGACTACGGACGTTTAGTTTCCTTATAAATACAATTTCAAATAGCTTTAACAGATTTTATGGCGAATGTGAAAAAAGGTGTTAATTTCTCCGCGACTTTTGACATACTTTGCTTTTAAGAGATTGGTTTTAGCTCCAAAGTATGTCTTAAGTCAGTTTTCCTGGGTAGATAATTTCAATAGCATTTTGACAATACTCTAACGTATCATTGATTCGTTCACTATAAAATGTGTTTCCATTTGTATGCTTACTTTCCAAAATACAATCAAGACACAATAAAACAATTTATAAGAGAAAGTGTGAATTTTTAGCGGGGAATATAAACAAATCAAAAAGAAATATGTACCTACTAAGCACAGTTAATTGGGATTTATTACAAGTTAGTATTGTATCTCATGCGTAGGAGTTGAATTCAATTGTCCATCGTGGAAACACATAAATTTAGGTAACCTACCATGTGGTGTTGCAATAATAACCCAAGAATGTTTAAGATTTAACATTGTGCCCCAAAGTTTGGCCTTTTTGCACCCTTCTCTAACGATATTCAGCACGTAGTCCCAGTAGTAATTCAAAATAAATATTTTTCGTTAACGGTAACCATTGGATCATATATATCCACGTAACGAAGTTGTGGCACATTACGGCTGAGGTTACTAACGCAAGTAGGACAAGAACAAGTTATTAATTTATTATCTATCGACAATCGACACACATGTACACAGATTTTTTATCTCGATTGGGAACAGCTCGGAGTTCGTGCATAGAACAAGTTTTGAATAGGTCGTGATGAAGGGTACACAATAATAATTCTTTGCACGATCGCAGTACTCCGTCAGACAACAAAATTTGTTTTGATGCTCTGCCGTATGAATATCCGGCTTCAAAAGTGGAACATAGTGAATTTAGTCAAACTGGTTCCATATTAATGCTGTACTCAAATGCAGATGTATTCGAAATCTCAAAATTGGCGACATGAATTAGTAATCGGTGAACTCTATTCTTAAAAGCTCTCTTGTGATACGAAACAGTATCGATATGTTTTGTCATACACTCCAATTCAATTTACACATGAAGCAATATGCAAAATTTATGTATCAAATCAATTAGCGGGTCGACCCTGCCCATGAATCATACGTAGTATCTGTGGCCAGATGACCTGTGTGACCTCTTGTGACCTGGGCGACACGGACTTGTTTGAAGCCTTAAAAAAGGAGGTTTTTTCAATTCAACTTAATATCATAATATTTTTCATGTGGGTACCGTACACGTATTTTCACTAACAAACTTGCATTAAATCAGTCTAAGAAACATTTTTCGATTCCGGATTGATTGTGTTGGTTGAAAATTCTATTAAACATTTAATTATAGTTTCATTAATTTACATTCTATTGAAACCATGAAACACGATATTGGCTGTAGAATATATTTACAATCTCCAAGTATGTAGGACTCTCTTGAATCAAAGATCAGCAATAGAAGTCCCGACAAAAGGAACTTCATATAAACCTTAGTGGTTTTTTGATGTTTTTATTGCTCCTGTACATGTATATCTTTTATAAAATATTCTCTATCCATAATATTGTCGTACAATATACCTAAAATACATATAGTATTGATTTGATAGTAGCCGGTATCGGTATAACGAACCGCACCTGAGGGCTTCCTGTAATGAACGTGCCTATCGTCTTACTATCGTTAATTGATCTCACTCGGTGAGTCTTTGTAACGCCCAGCCACCGTTACAGCCAACTCAGGAAAACACGAATCGCTACCAGGAATCTGACATCATCCAAACAAAAACTGTATTCAGTTTGCCGATTTTGTTTTTTTATTGACTAAGCAAAAACGTGCTTAAACAGCTAGAGTGTCGTTATTTCATTACAGTTCGTATTACAATCTCCGTAAGCACAGAGGCAAGTATTATGAGTTCCAAATATTATATGACAAGCTGTTACCCTCGACTTTGTCCGCGTGGTATATAAGGTGGGTTAGTACACACCTCTGCCTACCCCTTCAGTGACCCTTTTGGGAAGGCAGAAGATATAATATTTTGAAATAAGGCTATATTCCACGTGGAAACGTCCAAAAACGTCCAACGTACGTTCTAAGTGATTACTTCCACATAACAAAAATATCCCCTTATTTTGACTCCCTTTAAATTTAATTTCGCGTCAAAAGGTACGTAATGTAAGTACCTACATATGAGCTTCTGCAAAATCCTATCAAACCCTCATGTCATCGAAAAATGTCATCGAAGTTCGCAGACTGGCTTAATTGTTAAAATGCATACATACAGACAGTCCTACTTATTAACATTCATAATATAATAGTTTATATTATACCTACTCATAGTTGGTAACAGATATTGTATATGGTCAAATTGCCAAGTCAGTTTTAGACAATGTTATGAAATTGTATATCGCTGCCTACGTTTCAGTACTTTTTTGTTGAGATGCAAAATGTGTGTCCTCGAGTAATTTAATGTAGAAAGTATTCGAATTTTAGCATTTTCCGCAAGAAACTGAATCTATTTTATAGCATTGATGTCAATCGTTTGAATATAAAAATATGGTAATTTTTGTAGAACAATAAATCATCCGCTGATGGTTTTTATTAAGGTTTGTAATTCAATATACCTAATCTGGCTCATATCTGATATTCATCATCATTATCCTGTCCTTGTCACGAGGAGAAAGTAGGTATTTGGAATGAGCGCAATATCATTTATTAGTTCATAACCTGTTATATCGCATACCCACATTCGGTTCCCTCTTTTTATACCTACAGAAACATTAAAATGAATTATGTACATGTAAACTATTATCTTTATTCAAATGGATCAGTTACTTATATAATACGAGGCATCGTAGACAACGCGACACAAACAAAGCAATGAAAAGAATCGAACATGTTCTCTTTGCTCGTATGCTATAATTAAATCTCTATCCAGGTACACGGGCAAAATTTAAAGGCTTTAAAGGTTTGCTCTTCGTTCAGAACGACAGACAAAAGGCGTTAACGTGATAGAGATGCTCTCACAAAGAGCCGAACAGATGCGCACGTCGGGGTATGGCATTTGTCTGTAAATCATATAGGTAAACAGCGCGCACACACCCTAAACGCGCGTGACTACGCATGGAGCGCGACTGTGTGCGTGAACTGCCGCAAGGCTGCAAACGTAGAGCATACCTGCCGCTACCTGCGTATCTTGCATTCTTGCACTATCTGCGACTATCGGATGGACTTGCGGCGCGTGTGTCGTAACGGTGCCTGATGTCGATCTGAACTTTACTCGCACACTTGTCGTGTCCTCGACAAATCGTCGTACTCAATCCTGACAGTTCTTGATTGACTGACAACATAATTAGGAATGTACTGTAGCTAATAATTAAACCTTCAGCATGCCATACATTTCGAATCTATTAATTTTTTTCTAGGTTGCGTCTAATTCAGCATCGCGGTAACCTTGTTCGGAATATTGAGTTACATATAGATATCAGCCGCTAAATTATTGAAAATTCATATCAAGATTGGGCTTTCGTAGGTCACTTAAACGCTTAATGTATTAAATAACTTATGCTAATATTGTCTGAATGTGCTGGTGGGAAGGCTTATGTACATATATGATCAATTAGTTGAAAAATTAAAAGTTTCTGTCATATCTTGCCGCTAACCATCAGACAAGCCCTTAGTATCCTCATTAGCTACTTTTGTAGTGAAAAGAAACAGACACAATAAAATGACAAAACCTTGTTCATATATTAATTATCGTTTACAAGAAATTATCCCTATCCCATATATTATCTATAAGAATGCTTACCCTAAAAGTCTTGTACCAATCATGGTCATGATCATAGTGCTGGACCTCCTACCTGTATTTACGTTGCATTAAGATTAATGACCAAAATTCGTCGAATCATGCTACCATGCCGTCTAATATCTAAACCCTTGTATTGTTTTATCGAGCCCGATGTGATGTCATAGTTCATAGGAACGCCCGTCTCCATCGCATAGCATTTCGCAATGTGATGGACGTGCGTACGGTTGCTTTTGTACGTTAGACGAGTCCCTGCCTCAGGTAATTTTTAAACTGGTCAAGGCATAAGCGTTAGGTGTTATCGTTGGGCTTGTGCAAGTAAGGCCGGAGGTTGAGCTGAGCGGTGGGTCGAGTGGGGGGCGGGGGTCGTAACAGGTGCGCGAGGCCGCCAGCGCGCGCATGGGAGCGACGCGAAGGCCACCGTAGCTCGTGGCGTTCTCTAGTGTCGCAAGTCGTCTGAACTGACTTACCGTAACCCCATGCTTGTACTTAGTCGATCAATATTCTATACTCAAGGTAATACACAGAAACTAAACGTATTTGCTTTTAAATTATATTTATTTCAACGGACGATTGAGTGTAGCAGTTTCTCAAATAATGATTTCCGATGTAGGAAATCCGTCCGTTATGGTAAATTTAATAAGTGTAATAAGTGTTTTATTTATTAGTAGATATAATTTATTAAATAAGGCGTCTTCCATGACTATCTTGGCAGTGTTTATAATCTTGAAAATAACACGTTTGGGTAATTTTTGGTCACATTTACAAGTAAATAGTCTAAACATTGTCAAATAAGCTACAATTATATAAATATAGTACTCACCTCTTTCAAGCCGTCAAGACGACCGAGAGATTTGGACTGACGCAATGGCAAGAATGCTTTGAGTGCGTCCATACGTGATGTGCGCTCTGGTTCAGCATTGGTGGCAGCATTGATGTCTGCACAGGAGAGACGGGCCTTACGCCTCTTGTCCAGCAGGTGCTTGGCGGTTCGCGAGCGGCGTTGCGTCGGCGCTGCATCTTCCTCAGGCTCACTACACACCTCGCGCGACGCGTGTACCGTGTGCCGCCTCCTAGACACCGGCGGCGACGTCAGCCGGGACACCAGGGATTCGAACATTGCGATTCTTGCTAGCTGCTCTGGTAGTTCGGAGACCAACCGTGAGCCGCGCTCACGCCACCCTCACATGAACCCATATCGAGTAGTTGCTCGCTATACCCCGTGTCATCGAACGCCTACAATCAAACATTATGTTCTATGACGAAGGTATTTCAGTCGCAGCGGGGGCGACTCAATATGGCCTCGCACCGATTGCAGATTATAGTTACATGCGATCAAAGCAACTGACAGATTGGTGTATGTGTAGTTAATTTGGATCGTTGACCGACACGCGTTTATTGTCACTGAACTGAACTCAACAGATAGTGACTCTCGAAATGGCATTGTTTGGGATTCATTCACATAGTGTGGTTTACCGTGACTGACGGAAATGGCAAACCAGACCCAACGAACATAGCACGCTCGCGTACTAGGCAGTAAAAATTTTGGAATTCGTAAATGAAATAAGTGAAAACAATAGATGTGGAAATAATCGCAAGTGTTTAATTTCACACGTTTTATGCCAGTATAACAATATTAAGTTCGTTAACCCAGTTACCGAGTTAATATTGTAATTAAGTGAAGCTGGGCCCAATCTCACGAGACGGCTAGGTCGAAAACATTGAAAGTGTGCCGTGTGTGTCCACATCGCCAAGCACTATCGTGGCATCGTGCCATCCGCTCATCGAAATAGAATCTCACAAGGCCAATAACTCCAATCGAAAATAGAAACAATACACCAAAATTCCTATTACATGTTCACAAAGTAATTTTGAGCCCGTCACGTGACGGACTGCGTTTCGCGTTACAAACAACAGCAACCGATTGGCGGGGCTCTGCCCAAAGAAGGAGCTTAGTTTGATGGAACAATATATTTACCAATTGAATAAAATTTTCCGTTCAATTTATAATCTATTCATACTGAGGAAGAGTTTTTCTAGTCTGTCCGTTTTTTCGATACGTATGTAAATAGATATTGTTTACAACTTGGTATTTTTATACAAAGAATAGGTAGGTACACCTTCCTTGACTACGAGTAGTATAGAAATGCCTTTGCGTTTTTAGGTTAACTCCATTAACGCTAACGACTTCGCATATGAGATTACTGGTGACTGTGCCATTAAAGGGTTTCTAGAGTTGTAAAGAAACAATTGCAAAAATAAAGTTATGTGACAATGCTGAGTCGTTAACGAAATGTGGTTGCATTTTCACTTTTACATTTACACCTGTGTCAAGAATGACGATTGTTTACTTCTGTTCAGATTGTGAATGTCGTGCTACCAATAAGCTAAGTGGAACTAGGCCACCGGCAAGCGTATTTTATAAGCAGTAGATATCATACATTGGGTGGCCTTGTCATACAGGAAGAAAACTAATTGAGACTAGTGCGTGTCAAAAAAGACTGACAAATTGTTAAGAGATGCGAATTTTTTATAACCTTGTCGTCTGACACACCTCTAGAGCTCGCTTTTTGTATTTATAAGATGATGAATATAAGTACCATGCAAGCGTATTAATTTCTTTCTACCTGCAACTATAGGTAATCTATTATGACTTTGATTAAATGCAATGGCGTCCTTTACAAGTGCTATGACATGGGTGCGGACTCCGGTAAGTAGCCATCGTTTGTGGAGCATGGCTCAACTAATAAAACGGTTAGTCCTAAGTCGGCGACGACGTCGACGCAAACCGGTACGAGGACCGGTCCTGTATCCCCCCTCTGCTCACCTCCCCCCACCTCGAGCTCCGTCACATCCCCACGTACTTCTGAAATACACGCATACACGTCACCTTATCAGAGACTCATTGCGGCTAAGCATCTTGTCTGTCCACTCTCCTATTTCACAGCCAGTTGTGGCTCAGAGATAGGTACCATCTTGGGCTATCGCTGGGAGCAAACTCCGAACAAACTAGCAATATAATATGCAGTGGTCTGCGTAACCGCAGTTTAGTTTTAACGTCAACTCGTGCAACCAACAAAATGAACATCGCTGCCTTTCCCGCACAAGCGATGTCGATGACTGTTCACTAGCAAGACAGGCGAGCGCAGCTAGCGTGTCAATATGATGCAACCGTTCCAAGTAACATATCAAATTTTTATAGACAATCAAAACCGTGAAGAAATCTAATGTGGCGTGAAAACAATTGGCGAAAGTCTGGTATAACTACAAGTTAGCCAATAGCCGAGCGCAGTGACAAAGGCGTAGATTAGAAAGTGTGTTGTGTTGTGTATCAGAAAGCCCGTGATACGGTGTGCGCACACGCTCTGATTGGCGCCCTATCTACAAATCTGTCGCGCACCCACCTCCCGCCCAGCCGTACCTACTCATTCATACCCGAGAGCAGATTAGCAAGCAACGCAGCCTAGCAAAGCAACCTGTTTATCTTTTATGACTACCAATTTAATGTTGATTTCTAGCGCATACAAAACGACCCTGTAATAAATCTTCACTACAAATAAACAAAGAATATTAAGATATGGCATTATTTTTCAACCACGATCAGTCATCAGTTCAATTCATTCGATCCCAACACAATGCCCCGGGTTCGATACAATAATAAAAACAATCTTGTCTACCCGACGATACAAATCGGCTGTTGGTATGATCGATGAAGCATGGAAAATCCATTTTGAACCCTGTGGGGTTTTCGATCTTTGCACGTCAATATGTCATGTGGATTCTTTTTTAGTTTTGGCACAACACCTGTGGCGCCGACCTAGGTACGTTTTACATATATTAACAATGGTAGTAGTTTCAGGTGCAATCAGTAAGCAAGTTAAGAAGGTCAGGAAGTGACCTTGAGAAGTAAGTAGGTCGTTCGTAAGATGGGCTATCGGGTGGCAGACGTCACGCTCTAGCCCACCACGCCGCGCCGCCGCCACGTTGCTATCGCTTCTATTGATCACGTATTTGCTCATCTTTGCCTATCGATTAAATGCACTCTCAAGTTAACAGAGCCGTCGTGGCCGAATGGTTTCATTAGTCAAGATTGCAGGTTTGTAGCCCGGTGGACTGTACCATTGAGTTTATCTGAACCTTGACAAGAACCTGTATTATATTTTGACTATAGCACTGTATCATCACAACTGCGGAAGATTTACTTACGTGCCTGCGTAAGTAAATCTTCGAGTAAGTAAGTAAGAACACTTCGTCTAAATCAACAATTGACCTAAAACAAAAACGAATCAGCTCGATTAACTGTATTTTGGTTGCTAGCTTATGTTAAAAATACAATTGAACTTAAATTTTGTTCTATTTACAAAAAAAAATGTCTTGAGCGGAATAGTTTACTTCACCGTCAAGACGTGAGTGAAAGCCAGACACGTTGTTTATTTATATATTAAGGCAATAGGCACTTGTACTGGATTATCTCAGAGCTTGGAGTAAGTGTACTGAGGAAATATTATGTCCAACAGTGTTTGGTTTGCGTTAAACTAGTTTATTAATTAATTTTTAACTATCAATATAGTAATGTTGTTGTTCTGGGCCTAATTATATCCTTACGGTTTTCTACAAGAGAAGCCAGAGAACACCCTTATTTGATCCCCAAAAAAAACATTTAGATCCTAACGTGCGTACATTGAATATTGATATGATACAATTTCTACTCTAGCGTTTGCAAGCACGTTTCCTTAAATTTTTTTCTTGCATCTCCATATTATAAATATAAATCACTATACTTAAATTCTGGAAACCAATCTAGCCGTTGAGGTTCGAATGCCGTTCGAGCTTACAGGTGACTTGACTACTCAAGTTGTGTGCATGAATAGTACAAATGCGAGATGGAGTTTGAAGAGTTTACTGTCACAGCCCACATTATAACTGCAACTTGTTTTGAAGGGAGAAGGCCCGTTACTTGATTGCTCGTTTACATTAGCTGCAGCGTGACAGAGTTATTTAAATTATTCTAACTGTTGCTGTCGCTCAAGAGCGCTGCGACCCGGCCTCGCCACCTCAGATGCACTCTGCGGTAGTTAAGATACATTATTTCTCCTCACTACTAATCCCATGATCAATCATAGACGTCCAAACATCACTACTTCCCAACGATTCACATCTGTTCTTCGACCCTAAGCTATTAACAAATTGGTCACAGTTCCAATGCCCCGCGTTCAAATGAAGAAGTATTCATTTAACTTATCAAAACGTATGGTCATTGTTAATATTTTGAACTATGATTCGTATGTGATCTATGCGTAAGAAAAAGAAACTCGATTGTTTTGAGGTCTGTAAAAGTGATCTTGGTCATTTATTATTAATTATGGTGAAAGCCTACAGAAGCAATTATGACTTAAATAATGGGCGCGATTGAAAACCAATAAACATCAGTTCTTAATTGTATATTTTTTGATGAAAAGAAAAATATATTGATGCAAGGTGAACTAGATCATGTGTTCATGTTATTTGAGGTCAACGAGGACATAAAATGGTATATTAGAGGAGTATAAAAACCAGAAATTGTTAAGGCTACTAAAGTTACTCCTGGATTTATTCACGCATCAGGACCTATGGCCTCAGGCATAACATTCCAATGTGATAGTGATCTCACTTAGGATCTCATTGCGTATGCCATTTGTAAATGGTACAAGATTAGCTTAGATATAATCTAAGCATTCACTTGAATGGCGTAGCAGAAACTTGTATCTTTATAAACCTTATTCATTAACCATGAGATCTATAGAAATAAATAAAACTGAAGTGTCTATTTATCATGTCAAAATAAAAGGTTTTTATTGTTCGTATGAAGGTATACGCGGTATTTACATATATATTTTTTAAAAAATATCTGCTTCTTCGGAACTACTTGTAAATTGGATTTAAAGTGTTAGGGCTCCTAGCAATAAATAAATTGACCCCATGAAATGAGTCCGCAAGGTTTTTTTAAATATATGAATTTAAAATTCATCACTTCAGACGTTGAAATTATTAATCGTGCCCAATTCCATTGGTAACGGTGAAGTTGACCACACTCTCTCTGAACATTTTAGGTCAGTGGCTGCACAAGGGTCAATAATTATTGTATCGAGTAACCGGAGTAGTTAGTATTAATGATGTAACTTTAGTTTTTAAAAGGAAACTAAATTGAACTCTAACGGTATATTACCAATGACTTGTGTTCTCCTTTAAGGGTATATTTATATCCAAACGGTCGTTAATTATTGTCTTTCTCCCCGAGGAATATAAAATTTTATGTTCTCTTTTGGAGGGCAATAAAAATTCTTTCTGTCCGCTTCTAACTGCATTCTAATGCACCCAAATTTGACATGAGTTGTTAATCTGTTTTAAGTAACCAAAAAACTGTTAACAATGCTCACAAAACTGTTACTATACAGTCGATGGCTTTAGTATGAGTGCATGGTGTTTCATTTAGACTCGTATTAGCACCCACTCATGTCTGTATGTCTACGAGTAGGGCAATTGATTACGAAACGCCCATGTGTCGTAAATGATAAAATTAGACTGACAATATTTGTTCTACGATAAGTAGTTAGCGAGAGGCTCGTGAAGTTTGATAATTAGGTACTGACATCAATTAGATAGTATCTTGCATCACTAGCCCCACCTACTAGCGTTACGTTGATATTCCTAATTTGGCTTACTTTTCAAATCTTTATACGTAATTTCTATGATTAATATATATTCAGTACACGTAAAATTACCAGTACCAACATCAATATATTATCATTGCCTATTACCGTTTATTAATGGCATCAACCAGTCTTCCTGATTACTAAATATTACCTAATGTTTATCTCAGATATGACTGATGATAATAAATGTTATATTATTAAAAGTCGCCTGCAATTAACTTCTAGACTCTTAAAACATTCCCCATGAAATGACAAGAATTTTCCTAGTACGGTCGTCCCTATTAAAGCTATTTTTGAGATTAAAAAAGGTGCACTAACCCAAAATGGGTGCAAAGTGGGTAGTTTACCACAAGCAGAAATAATTGGCATTTTTATTTATTTAAAGAAACGTAACAAATACTGAGCTAACACGGGATTCTACAAAAAAAAACAAGAGATTTATCGAAAAGGTAATTTCTATTTTGTTTCTTAAATTTATTGAAGAATATATTTACTGTAAAGGTTATGGTAATTCATATGTATTGCTATTTTACACTTGGTTGCGCGAATTTTAAAAAAACTATACGAATTCGTACTTGCGACTAAAATGTCAAGCGCGGATTTGTGCTCAATGCAAATCAGTAGAGGTTTGAATTACATATTTTAATACTTCAATTAAAGTTAAAAATGTCTTTGCTAATTAGAAAAACCGTACTAGGTCAATGACAAACTTAATAAAAAATACACTTATAGATGCAAAATGACCGAGATCAGTAGTGCAAATAAATTGCGATGATCTAATTAATTTGTATACAGAGAGCCATGACTAGTATGGAACCGACTGCAATTTCAGATGAATGCGATGCCTTTATTGTCCTTCACACGTCGGGGATTAAATTATACCAATCAACAGATAAAGTTTCGGGAGCTCAAAAACATACCGTGTTTCATTATCCAATGATACGATTTTAATTGGACAATTGTATTCAAATTTACTACCCAAATGTATTTGACAAGCCACTTTTCCTATTAGTCGGAGAGTTAATACTTTGAATTTCTAGATATAGATATAAATGTTTACATGTCTGAAAGAATGTTTTAAAGTCGTATTCTTTATAGGGTTTATTTCCAAGAATTTTTATCCGGCAACTGTATCAATCTAAAGAATGCAGAATTTTTGTTTAGCAATACGTTAAGATTATTTTTTAGATAGATTTTATATATCCTCACGCCTTCCCACAAGGGTCGTAGGCAGAGGTGTATAGGTAATACCCACACACCCACTTTCCGCCAGAGATATATAAGGTGCCAACGTGACAGATGGCGAGTCCATCGCCGTTACTCAAGCACGACTATACATACGCCTTTTGAATTTCTTCTCAGACGTATGCAGGTTTCCTCTCGATGTATTCCTTCACCGTAAAGCTCGTGGTGTGACTAATCACTGTACTTAAGTTTTAGAAAAACTCATTGGTACAGTCGGGATTCGAACTTGCGACCTTTGCGTCGCAGGCAACTGCTCGAACCACTCGGCCACCACGGCTCAAGATTATTTTTATAAATTTATTATTTAGAAGAAATCTCATTTGATCCAGCCATAGAGCAATGTGCATCAGACAGAGAGTAGCACACATGACAATGAGTGCATCACATACGTCAAGTATGTATTCATGAAGCCCTACCTCAAATAACCCTACTTACTGGCTTGATCTGAGCATGTCTTAAGTCCTCACTGAGATTAAATCCAATGATCTACTTTTAAATGCAGTCATTGTAATGTTCATGTGACTGCTAAAACAAACTGACGGCACTTAATTAGAGAGTCATCTGAAAGTATAAGAAAGGGTTTTGTTGTAAAAAGATTATAATCATATTTTCTGTCATCGGATGCGGTGGTATAATCCGGGAATAGAAAGCGTGCGTAGTCTGATATTGCTATTTACCTAGTTGCCAAGCAAGCCCTACCGGACGTCGCGGATGCTTACACTGGGGATGCTAATCACAGGTTAGGTTACTACTGGCTATAATCAAGCAAGCCAAGTTAAAGTTATTAACTATTCTATAAAATCTGATA
>JACCPG010000492.1:6017-32850 GCA_016069955.1 Drepana arcuata | reverse complement strand
AAAAAAATAAATAATAGTTTAAAAAACTAAAAAAATACACTTTTTATAGAAAATCAGCACCTTTGCTTAGCAGTGCAAAATTGAATATAAAAAATCGCTGATCCTGATTATCCTAGTAAGGATAACGGGTCAAAATGTTTAAAATATTGAATTGTCCTTAATAAGTACGCCAAATTTCGAGTAAATCCGACGTTTTGAAGGGGGTTAAAATCATGTTCAAAGATTCCGTTACATACTAACACACATACGTCTCAAGCTAATAAAAGCGTATTAATAAAATAGAGGATATTGCGCAGTTTGCGTATTTAGAAAAAAAAATGTTCTAACGTATGCAGGTTTCCTCCCAATGCTTTCCATCACCGTAAAGCTCGTGGTGTGAATCACTGTACTTAAGTTCAGAAAACTCATCGTTACAGTCGGGATTCGAACTTGCTATGATTTCTTTTCAAAAAATAAATAAAGAAATACCTTTCAGGCACCAAAGTCTCCGGCACGGGACCCTCTTTAGGAGGCAACTTCACTTCACTCGTTGGTACATTAATCTTTGAAGACACGTTATTGGCCACTCTTCGGGGAGGCTTCAGATCACTGACGGCCTCCTTGGGAGTGACCACGTCCCTGGCTACTGTCCTGGGCTTACTGACAGCTTCGGGCGTTTCCTTTATGGTAGCTTTATCGTCTAGCTCTAGATGCTGCTTGGCTTTGGGCGAAGGTTGAGAGGGTTCCGGTGCTGTGGAAGTGGGGGTTTACTAAAGTTTTAAGTTTGTGGAGAGTCTTACCATTTGGTTTAAGGGTCTGTTATTATACACACATAAATAGATATCAGCACTTTATTCTTATTCTATAAGTATTATCTATGCTAATACTAGCTGTCCCGCCCAGCTTCGCCCGGGTGAAAAAGTTAAACTTCCTGAAACACGATCGCAGCGCCACCTATTGGGTCCAATTGTGATGTAAGCTATCCTTTCTTTTAAGTTGGATCAAACTGCATACGGTGTGCAAATTTGATTGAAATCAGTTAAGTAGTTCAGGAGCCCATCGCGGACTTGATTGCCATAAAGAAGGTTATAGTGAGTCAATCTTAAAAGATAGACATATGCTGTCGCGGACATTTTTTTAGAACTTTTGCTTTTCAAAAAGCATGCGAAAAGAACGACGCGCTCGCGGCCTTTTTTAAACTGCAGGCCTTAAACAAAATGATTTGCGCAACAGATTATCTCCAAGTAATTTGAATAAACTTTGTTTCCTTAACAAAAATCTTCCTAAAGTGAACTTTGATTATTAATATTGATTTGATTCCTTGATAAATGTTACCCGAATAAATGTTGATGTGATATTTTACCTTTTTTCCATTATTTTTAAATTTTTTAATTTCCATTTTTGCGACACTTTACAGAATGGAGTGTCTATTTATTCTATGTAACATAAGTAAGTTTTATGCACATAAAGTACATCATTATTTATTTACTATGTGTATTTACTACTAAGCCATCGATATCGGTATCGCCGATTATTTTCCGATAATCGGAATCGATATCGTATCGGTAAATTCATGCATCGTTACATCCCTAGTAAGAACAACTAACAGTAAAAATACGTCTCATATTTCTCTTTTTATCTAAGCCGTGGTGGCAGTGTTTTGAGCTACCTGCAACACAAAGAGTGCAAGTTCGAATCTCGATAATACCGATGAGTTTTTCTGAACTTAAGGATGTACAGTGATTGGTCACACCACGAGCTTTACGGTGAAGGAAAACATCGAGAGCTCATTCCACAGCCTAAGCGTTCGCGGAAGAAAACTCCTTTGGGAGCGCACAGTGCGAGACCTTTGTGGTTCCAAGGTATGGGGATGAATTCCCCGTCGATGACGAGAGGTTAGTGGTATGGAGAGGGAGTAGCCCTTCACTTACCCTTATCACAAGTGTCGGTGCCATTGAACTGCTTTCCGTAGGATTTGCTGTTACCCATCCCTCGACCCCTGTTCGAGCGGATCTGCCGGCTCTGACCAGGACGGGTGTATTTCTATGAACAAGGAATTGTATCTTTGATTAAGATGATGCTGAGACTTCGATAACTTCACGCTTCGCACAAGGTTCCCCAAATGGGTGTAGCACTGTCTAGTTTCGCTGGAGATGTATTTAGGGGTCAATTAATTACGTGAGGCATTTTTGAGAATATTTTGAGAGATTGAGATTGATAGTGAGAGATGGTGAGATTTCGTAAGATTTTGCTAACTCCCTCCCTCGCCCCGAATCACGCGACATTCTTCAAAATGTAGGTTTTCCAATAGATGTAATTTAAAATCACAATCATAAAATTTCATATTAAGCAAAAATTTTGCTTAATATTAAAAAAAAAATTTTTTTCACGCAATTTTACACCGTATTCTGCTAGAAAAAAAACGTGATATTTGCTAAAGATAATAATGAATAGTCGTGCATAGTAGACTCGTTGCACCACGCGGTTTTACTCGGGTAAAATTATATTTAATAATATGCATTTTTTTCTGGATTAATAAATACCCTATGCATTAATCCAGCTCATAATTTATTACCTGAGCCAAATTTCATCCAATTCAATTCAGTCGTTGTTGCGTGAATGACAAACAACCCCAATTTTCTTTTATTTGTTTGTAAGTATGTTTGTATTGAATAGGCTCCGAAATAACTGGACCGATTTGAAAAATTCTTTCACCATTGGAAAGCTACATTCACCCTGAGTGACATAGGCTATATTTCCTTTTATAAGAAAAATGTTATGTATGCATGCACGGGGAGCCGTGCAAGCCGGGACGGACTAGTTTCTTATATCACTAGGACAGGTTACATGTCATCAACTTGTCATCTTACCTCAGATCCCGAGTTGACACTGACAGGAGAGCGAGGGCGGCGCAGGGGGGCCGCTGGCTGTGCGCTGGTGAAGTTACATTATCCCGCTCAATTCCAGAACATTAATATTATCACCTAATGTAAAACTAGTACGAATAGAAACATAAACAAATGCATACATATCAGCACGCCGAGTCCCTAACGGGGTAGGCAGAGAGTATAGAGCGCCAGTTCTCTCTAGACTTGCATACCTCTTTCGCTTCGTCCACATTCATCAGTCTCTTCATACATGCTCGTCGGTTTCGAGTACTCTTGACGTTCCCGTCCTTGAGCGTACGTACAACCTTCCACTAATGTGTGAGTATTGTCGGTACACACTGATTACCTATGAGTGCACACGCACACTACAGTTAATAGACTCGGGTCATACTGACCGCATCCCGCGACCCCCTCGACTAGACATTTTATGAAATGAGGACAAAGTTAGGTAGTAGGTAGGTACTTACGAAGTAACGTTCCCGTGATCAACAGTATCTTCAACGGCACCACTACCTGTTAAACTGTCACAAAAAAGGTGTAAGTTACATTGGACAAAGAAATCTATAAAAGTGTAAAAGGTAGAACAAATGTTAGGAAAGACAACTGGGGGTGTTTGTTCACCGTTTCTTCTCCAGGCAGGTTTCTTTCTAGGAAACGGCGAACTTTATTTTTTATTTAGTACGTGACGTTCAATAAGTGCTCCCTGGTCCCTTACGTTACGTGTAAAAGGTACAAATGTTAAGAAAGACAACAGGGGTGTTTGTTTCACCGTTTCTTCCCAGACAAATTTTTTCTTGGAAACGGTCATAACTTTAGTTTTTTATTTATTTTATTTTATTTATTTACACACACTTTATTTATTTATTATTTAATACTAGCTGTGCCCGCGACTTCACCTGCGTGAAATTTAAGCGTGAAGCGTGACACGTGAGCGTGTTCTCAGATCGGTGGGACGGCCCTCTGCTGCGTCACTCACTGTTTAAGGATCCATACCGTTTATAATGTAGGTAACCTTATTACTAACACTATTTATTAAGTTATCTTGTATACTAACACTATGGACTCATGTCTGAATTAAATTATTTGATTTGATTTGATTTGATTTAACAAAAAAAAATTTTTCAGTTTCCAAAATAAATTTGTCTAAGTTATTAATTTTAACATCAGCTATCTATCAGTGAAAGTCCCGTCAAAATCGGTCCAGCCATTTCAGAGATTACCCGGAACAAACAGACAGACAAAAAATTTAAAAAAAACATATGTACATAATATCCTCATGCCTTCCCACAAGGGTCCCCGAAGGGATAAGCAGAGGTGTATAGGTAATACCCACACACCCACTTTCCGCCAGAGGTATACTAGGTGCCAACGTGACAGATGGAGAGTCTATGTAATTTTGCATTTTGTTAAAATTCAGTTATTTTAATATTAGAAACACTCAAATTACATTTATATGTATAGATGTGACGTTCAATAAGTGTTCCCTGTGTGTCTCAGGTTGTATATATGATTAAGATATTGTTTATAGCTACGTATTTAAGTACTCACACCACGAGCTTTACGGTGAAGGAAAACATCGAGAGGAAACCTGCATACGTCTGAGAAGAAATTCAAAGGCGTATGTATAGTCGTGCTTGAGTAACGGCGATGGACTCGCCATCTGTCACGTTGGCACCTAATATACCTCCGGCGGAAAGTGGGTGTGTGGGGGGATTACCTGTACACCTCTGCCTACCCCTTCAGGGACCCTTGTGGGAAGGCGTGAGGATATATATTATTATTTAAATAAAGTCTAAAAATTGTGGGTAGTAGACTCACCGGGCCAAGTTGTGGCAGACCGCCTTGTGCCTGTCGTGCCAGTCGCGCCGCTGGCAGCCCTGCGAGCAGTAGGGCGCCACGCCGCAGCGGGCGCAGTACGCCTCGGCACGTTTACCGCAGCGCACGCACACACGCGAATGACTCGTCTGAAGCCCCGGTATCGTTAGCTGCACCCAGGCGACACCGTTAACTCTATACATAGTGCCATCCACGAACACGCGCCCCACCATTTTCTAATCGAGAGGTCGCGGGATGCAGGCAATAAGTATGGCTCAACTCTATTAATACTAGTGTGCGTGTGCACTCATAGGTAATCAGTGTGTACCGACAATATTAAAAAAATTCGTGGAAGGTTGAACACTTACACTATTAAGTATAGGGAAGGATAGTGGGGCGCGTCCTCGTGGATGGCACTATCTATACCTACGCCTTGCTACCTACTGATCATTAACTAATCATCTAATAATTATAAATACGAAAGAGGCAGAGGAAAACCAAGGATTGTTGCACTGAAGTTATGTATCTTCACGCTGTGTTCTTGCGAGACACAAGGGGTAGGCAGAGGTGTGTAGTATCCACACACTCACTTTTCGCCGGCGACATATTTAGGACGCCAAGGTGACGACAGATGATAGCAAGTCCATTTCTCAAGCACCATTATACGTACGTAGGTTTCCCTCTCTCGATGTTCTCCTTCACCGTAAAGCTTGGTGTGACTAATCATCGTACTTAATTGATTTTTCTAGTCTTTTGACTCGCGTCGGAACTCCGAAAACTGATGGCGTCTCATCCTCCTATCCTCGTTACTTCCAAGGCCATATATTTGGCTTGAGCAAACTCCGTGACCGGTTCAGTGTGATTTTATGTAACATTTGAGTCTGACCTTGAAAACTTACCTGGGGACAATTCCACACAAATAGACCTAGTCCCAAAGTAAGCAAAGCTTGTGTTATGGTAACTAGACAACGATATATTTACTTATATAGATAGATATATACATAAATACATAGGACATCCAAGACTAAGGTACAAATACTCGTGGTCATCACACAAATATAAAACCTTCCCGTCCTAAGCAGGAATCGAACCCGTGGCTCAATTTTCGCTATCAGGAGACCAGACGGCTAAGGGGCGTGACTTAGGGGGGAAGGGGGCTTAAAAAATATCAGATATTATTTTTTTTGTGAATCAATTCTCAAAAATACCTAATATACCTCTGGCGGAAAGTGGGTGTGTGGGTATTACCTATACACCTCTGCCTACCCCTTCGGGGACCCCTGTGGGAAGGCGTGAGGATAAGAAATTCTCAAAAATGCCTCAGGTTATTAATGTGTACGATAATGGTTATAGGACCACTGAAACAATAGATGTTTTGGCATAGTGGCCGGATATCCGGCTAGTGATATCATAAATACTAAAGCTTGTGATAGGCTCCTCTGACGCAAAAACTACTAAACTGAATTGGGTGAAATCTTGCACGGAGACAGATAGCTGGAAGAGCACATAGACTATATTTATTCCCAGAAAAATAATCTACCAATGAAATCTATAGCCATAGTAAATAAATAAATAATAATAAATAATAGTTTTAAAAAATACACTTTTTATAGAAAATCAGCACCTTTGCTTTGCAGTGCAAAAATGAATATAAAAAATCGCTGATCCTGATTATCCTAGTAAGGATAACGGGTCAAAATGTTTAAAATATTGAATTGTCATCGGTCCTTAATAAGTATGCCAAATTTCGAGTTAATCCGACGTTTTGAAGGGGGTTAAAATCATGTTCAAAGATTCCGTTACATACTAACATACATACGTCTCAAGCTAATAAAAGCGTATTAAAAAACGTATGCGTCCCGGAACGTCCGACAGAAGTGATAACTGAAACTAATCCAAGTTGAACAATTTTTTTTTTTTTTTTTTTTTATACCACTTGGGTGGCAACAAGCATGCGGTCCGCCTGATGGTAAGCGGTTACCGCCGCCTATGGACGCTTGCAACACCAGGGGTATCACTCGCGCGTTACCGACCCTGCAGGAATCTTTTCACACCCTTCTTGAAGAACTCCATGCTGTACTCTCCAGGGAAAACCTTAACGGGGAGCTCATTCCACAGCCTGAGCGTTCGCGGAAGAAAACTCCTTTGGAAGCGCACAGTGAGAGACCTTTGTGGTTCCAAGGTATGGGGATGAATTACCCGTCGAGAGGTGCGGTGGTAGAAGGTGGTGGTGATTGATATTGAAATTGTTTAACTCGTAACAGTATCTTGTTTCAATTTTAGCGCCATCCAGTATAACTTGGCAGAACTATCAAAGGCTAAGCTATTCAGTAGTGTTTATACAGAACTACAGATGGCACTGTTGCCGTTACGCCTTACGTAACGGGTTAACCCCCCATAAGTTATGACTCAATAAATAATAGTGTTTCCTAACAATATATCCCCACGCCTTCCCACAAGGGTCCCCGAAGGGGTAGGCAGAGGTGTATAGGTAATAATATAATAGTATAATACCCACACACCCACTTTCCGCCAGAGGTATATTAGGTGCCAACGTGACAGATGGCGAGTCCATCGCCGTTACTCAAGCACGACTATACATACGCCTTTGAATTTCTTCTCAGACGTATGCAGGTTTCCTCTCGATGTTTTCCTTCACCGTAACAATACAAAAATAAATAAAAGCGAAATTAAATCGATAAGCATTTAATTGTAAAACTAAAATTAAAAAACAGAAATCGAGAACCACGTATCGAGTGAGACAATCAACGTGCGAAATATATAAAAGCTAGCTGTGCCCGCGACTTCGTCGGCGTGGAGGGCTTTTTTATCTTTCGTAATTTTTTTTTTTAAAATAACATTTCTATGTTACTTGTAATACCTCCAAGAATATGTGTACAAAGTTTTATGATGATCGGTTAAGTAGTTTTTACGTTTAAGTTTTTACGTTGCGTAACAAACAAACTTACATTCACATTTTTAATATTAGTAAGGATATGCATATGTCCTGATCACTACATACAATAAAACAATGAGAGGATTTTGATAGTTTTCACGGACAGACATTTCAAAAGAATACATATATAATACCTATACAAAGCCGGGTTGGGGTTACTAGAATTTAATTAATATCTCCTACTAAAGTTAAGCCTATTGTGCTTGTGGTTTAGATTCACAATTGGACCCGATAGGTGGCGCCACTGGGCACGTGGCTTTTTTCACTCAAGCGAAAGTGGGCGGGACAACTAGTGTTGTACAAAAAAAGGTAAATAAGTACTCGGATACATCATACGGTTGGCAAACATGAATATCTCACTCCATAAAGCAGTGCCAAGCATCGTAACCCAACAAACACAATTATGAATATAACATTTAAGCAAAACAAAATTATAAACTAACATTTATCATAATAAAAATACTTACCCTAAAACTTATGTAAAAAATACTAAAAACTAACATTCTTCAATATCAAATTGGTTTAAGAAAGCGTATTTTAAGTATCTATCCTAATCATTTAGTGGGGTAGTGGAAGTATGGCACTATACGTCATATTTGAAAATGGAATGTCATCATCATCATCATCAAGAGGAACACACATTTTAGGTAACTACCCTAATGATGGCGATTCGGTGGGACGTAGACGGAAATAAGGAATGTCATATTTAAAATAAGAATGTGATATCAAATTAAGTACAGACCACCTTACTTAACAACACGTATTATAGGGAACTACCCTAATGATCACGTGACGGTAATATGGAATGTCATATTTAAAATATTAATGTGATATCACATTAAGTACAGACCACCTTACTTAACAACACGTATTATAGGGAACTTCCCTAATGATGACATAACGGAAATATGAAATGTCATATTTAAAATATGAATGTGATATCAAATTAAGTGCAGACCACCTTACTTAACAACACGTATTATAGGGAACTTCCCTAATGATGACATAACGGAAATATGAAATGTCATATTTAAAATAAGAATGTGATATCAAATTAAGTACAGACCACCTTACTTAACAACACGTATTTTAGGGAACTACCCTAATGATCACGTGACGGTAATATGGAATGTCATAATTAAAATATGAATGTGGTATCAAATTAAGTACAGACCACCTTACTTAACAACACGTATTTTAGGGAACTACCCTAATGATCACGTGACGGTAATATGGAATGTCATATTTAAAATAAGAATGTGATTTCAAATTAAGTACAGACCGCCTTACTTAACAACACGTATTTTAGGGAACTACCCTAATGATCACGTGACGGTAATATGGAATGGAATGTGATATCGAATTCAGTACGAACAGCGCAACTGAACAACACGTATTTTATGAAACTACCTTAATGATGACGTTTCACTGGGATATAGGCGGAAATACGGAATGTCACATTTGAAAATGGAATTCGTCCATTCTCTTTAAAGCTTTTCATATGTGATAAACACAAAAGTATAATGATAATAAATCATGAACAATACCAATTAACTTCATATTACCTGCCTGCATACAATGCAGATATATCAAAAGTTTTATACCAAGACACACCAACAAAAGTTCAGTATAAAAGCAGAAAGACTTAAGTCAAAAATAGAATTTCAACCTTTCGCCCCCGATGGTAGAGTCGAAATTCTTCCCCTGTATTATAGCCACCGATTGCTTATCGACGAACAGCGTAAACTTCCCGTTATTCGGGTAAACAGACTCCGTGAACAACTGCCACACCTCAGTATTTAATCCAGGGTTCTTGTCCTCGAGGAGATCAAAGATTATATTCAAGTCATCTTTGTTTTCAGGTAGAATGTTTACAGGTATTGTTAGAATGACTTTGCAGTACGCATGGGTGTCTGGTAAGATGAGGTCCGAATCGCCCGTTTTAGGGGAATCAGGCTCTATTATTATGGGATCAAGGTCCGATTTGGGCGATTTGATTCCTGTGTAAAAGTAAACAGTCTCAGTCGGCTTGCAGCTTTCATTCGAAGCAACTTTCGGGGAGTAATCACTGGTCTGATTGCATTTTTCTTCCAATTCTTTTTCAGTATCGGCATTTTCCTTTCTCACTTCGACTTTGGGTTGTTCTAACGCGATCTTCCTTGCTGGATCACCAAGTTTCTTAGCGTACGCCTTGCTGAGCTCTTCGAGACTCGCCTTTGGTTTGATTAGGGACTGCAAATGACCTAATTTGAACTGAACTGCATTGCTACCTATGAATTTGTTGAATCCGTCACCGGTTATGACTAACGCTGAGAGTTTATCAATCTGCAATACCACATCTAGCTTGGTTTTAGTGCGTACAGTGCTGATTCTGCGCCAATATTTCGTGCGCAACCTGGGGTTATTCTTTTGCAATATCGCAATTACATCGTCAGTATCCTTGTCTGTTTTAACCACCATGCTTATAATACCCACAGCTCCCCTAAACTCAGTAGATTTCAAATTCAAATGCAATTTGGCATTGATTGTACGCACATTATCTTCAATCCATTTTCTGGAAGTCATGTTGCAACTTATAATGAAAATAACTCCATCAAATAAATACATGTCGTGGAATTTTGGCATCGTATCTTCTGTCAGATCGCCCTTGTCTAGAGAGGCGCAAACGACATTCTCGAAAGTTCTTTTAATCGAGTGGAATTGGGCTTCGTCTACCCTCGTTTCGGGGTAATTTGTCGGACCAACGTACAGTTTCAAATCATCGGCGATTAAATCCGAATAGTGGTTTGTCCTAATTCTTGTGAGCGGTGTATTAGTAATGTCTTGGTCTATAGGTACGTACATATTCTTCAAAACTGTCTCTCTTTGCTTTTTTTCGTCACCAGTCTCATCATCTCTGGCCGTTCCTTCTTCGAAACTAACATCTCGCTTCTGCCTATCTATTATCCTAAAAGATATCTTATCACCTTCGTACGTAGGATCAAAATCGGGACTCTTTATGACTTCTAGGGATTCAGGATCGACACCGAATTGTCTTTTTTGTTTGCCAGCCACGTCCGAATAGTACTTCCAGCAATCCGGTTTTAAGCCCGGATATCGTGTTTGTAGTTTTAACAAAATTTCTACCGATTCTACGTGCGCATGATCCTTTGGAAGTCTCATAACTATTCTAGTATACCTAACTAGACTTTTGATATCTCTAAAGGTCAGTTTCAAACCCGTTGAATTGATAAATTTTGGCAAAACTTCGGTCAAATAATCTTTCGTCTCTAAACTATCACAGACATAAATGACTGCGCCATTGGACAGGTAAATATCTTGAAACTTCGGAATGATCAAATTGGCGAACCGTTGAAGTTTCATATCTTTATGTAAGTACTCTTTAAATAAATGCTTTAAGCGTCGTATGTGGGTCCCTTCCAGTTTGTTCTGCGGATAGCCTTCCAGTGTAATCGCGACCTTCAACTCATTTTCCACGTGCAAATAATTCGTCCGTCTATGGTATGCTATACCTCTATTGCTGTCAATGTTAACATGACTGTTTATGGATATCAAATTGTCGTTGCTTTCATTGATAGATTCAGACTCAGACACAGCTACACCGGATGTAGAAATAACGTTGTGGTGTTCCATAGATTCCTCTGTATCTTTGTTTTGATCACATTTTTCGTTGTCACTGTGGTAGTTCGTCTCATCGGACCAAACGAGGACCTCGTCCTTTTCACTAATGTATTCAACGTCTTTCAGTTTCTTCAATATCTCTTTCTGCAGAGACCGTTCCAGTTCCTTCTTGAAATCTGTTTGAATTTCTCCAGCTTCTTTTACCTCGTGAACATCGTGAACCTCGTGCACTGTCTTTGGTGCTTCAACTTTTTCAACTCTATGGGCACTGACTGTTGAATCGTTTCTAGGCGTCGCATCTTCAGACCGCAGTTCCTCTAAGAGCTTAACCCTCGATGCTACACTCCTCAAATCTTCTTCCATACCTGTTAGGAGACACTCGTAATATATCTCAGTATATCCGGTTAACTCAAACTCCATTTGTTCGTAATCTATGACATTTTTAAACGTAGGCCCGCGTATAATTTCCCCAGAAACCCGATCAATTAAAAAAGACGTACTTTCCACGTCATCGACAGTTTTTTGGGCATAAATTTTCCACGTTTCAGTCTTGAGCGTAGGATTGAAATACTGCAAAAGTTTAAAGGCATCGTGAGCCGTAGCCGGCCAGCAACTGCAGGGTATCTTCAAAACTGCCAAGCATAACCTTTTGACCTTAGGTTTGAGCAACACTAGGTTATTCCGCATACGTTCCTGCAATCCGGGCGTCACTCGAACCATCCAGTTCCTAGTATCGGAGTCCTTACAGATGCAAACAAGAGCACCCCTGTTGATATAATAGTCGATAAACGCCGGCACCTTCTTTAACAGGCCTGCTTTGAGTTGCATATCAATGACGTCACTCAAGGATCTTTGGAACAACTCCATCTGGCGCAACCTCATCTTTGACTTCGGGTAACCAGCCATCGCTATCACCAACTTCAGGCTCTCTTCGACTATATCCATATAGTCAGCGTTTCTCAGTTGTATCAGTCTGTTTGTCTCGTCCGCTTCTTCTTCGCTATCGCTATAAAAGTCGCTATACTTCAGGTCGCAGGTTAATTCACTCTTTTTGCCGGCAAACTTTTTACTGGTAGCGTCAGACCTTTTGCTAACTGTGTCGCGACTGTATTCTGTCCTCTTCGTCGCCTTGCTAGCTACGGTCACTGTAGTTTTACTATCGACCAGTTTGCTTGAAAATGCGGATTTCTTGCTCTGATCTGTCATGGACATTTCCCCCTTAGTGCGGAAATCGGCGCTTCTATCTTCGGAGTAAAGAACGCATGTGGATGGCGTGGAGCTGTCTTGAGAGGACTGGCGCTCCCAGGAACTCTTCTCTTTCGCCTTGCACGAACACACAGTGGTATCATTCTGCACAGAAATATTCTTTATCGCTCTGACACTGTCTAGCTAAATTGAACCGTATCCTTTTACATGTAAAGCCTCTTTCTCATTGCCAAAACGTAGCCAAAGCCCATGCATGTGAAGGTGGCGAAATTTTTGAGATTTTCGCTTCAAATTCCTTGGACAATTTTGGATTTAGTAGTATTTTCTCGCCGATGTAGAATTTAGACATTATAGCTACGCTGCTTGGTGACAATTTTGATCAAATCTCTCTGGAAACTATATCACTTATTCAGTAATATATAGCACCGAAAATTACTGATGCAAACAACGTAGCATATTAAAAACAGTCAGAGTGAACATATTAATTTAGAACGACGAAAGGATGCACATGTACGACACGATGAATATTTAAAAAAAAAGTTAAGAGGGAATGTAGGAACAGATCCGTACTACTCATAACAAGAAAAAGAAAATAGCTGTCGAGAAACGTTCAAGAAACTCTTTCCGCTAGCGTTCACGCTATCCGATGTATAAACAATAACATCAACTGCTGAATAAGTTCCCTGTGATTGCCATACAAATTAAATACATTAAGAGGCAGAAGAACACCACGTTCCAACTGCCTCGATCAAAACGCTGAAGGACGAGAACGTCAAGCTCAAGAGTACTCGAAACCGACGAGCATGTATGACAAAATACTAATGAATGCGGACGAAGCGAAAGAGGCAAGTCTAGAGAGCCCTGGCGCTGTTCTCTCTGCCTACCCCGTTAGGGACTCTGCGTGATTATATGTATGTATGTATTAAATACCTTGGAGAAAATCCACTCAAATTGTAGTCCCAAACTAAGCAAAGCTTGTACTATCATCACACTAATATGGATAAACACAAATACAAAAGACATTCAAAACTACAGTACAAATACTAGTGTTCATGAGACAAATATCTGCTCTCAGCGGGAACGTATGAGCGTAACGAGCATGTATGAAGAGACTGATGGATGTGGATGAAGCGAAAGAGGTATGTAAGTCTAGAGAGAACTGGCGCTCTATACTCTCTGCCTACCCCGTTAGGGACTTGGCGTGATGATATGTATGTATGTATTATTAATAGATAGATATCATGCAGCGCATGCTTGCTGATCAAAAATATAGAGCCAAATATAATTTCCTGGTTCTCATATATAACATCAGAGATCAATCATGCATCAGGGTGGAACTTACCGAATCGCCAGCACCAGCGTCGAAGCTCACATTCCCATCACGGTGTTCAGATCTGTAAGGAAGCATCATATATTTATACCATCACGCCGAGTCCCTCACGCTAGGCAGAGAGAGTAGAGCGCCAGTTCTCTCTAGACTTACAGACCTACATATATATCATCACGCCGAGTCCCTCACGCTAGGCAGAGAGAGTAGAGCGCCAGTTCTCTCTAGACTTACAGACCTACATACATATCATCACGCCGAGTCCCTCACGCTAGGCAGAGAGAGTAGAGCGCCAGTTCTCTCTAGACTTACAGACCTACATACATATCATCACGCCGAGTCCCTCACGCTAGGCAGAGAGAGTAGAGCGCCAGTTCTCTCTAGACTTACAGACCTACATACATATCATCACGCCGAGTCCCTCACGCTAGGCAGAGAGAGTAGAGCGCCAGTTCTCTCTAGACTTACAGACCTACATACATATCATCACGCCGAGTCCCTCACGCTAGGCAGAGAGAGTAGAGCGCCAGTTCTCTCTAGACTTACAGACCTACATACATATCATCACGCCGAGTCCCTCACGCTAGGCAGAGAGAGTAGAGCGCCAGATCTCTCTAGACTTACAGACCTACATACATATCACCACGCCGAGTCCCTCACGCTAGGCAGAGAGAGTAGAGCGCCAGATCTCTCTAGACTTACAGACCTACATACATATCATAACGCCGAGTCCCTCACGCTAGGCAGAGAGAGTAGAGCGCCAGATCTCTCTAGACTTACAGACCTACATACATATCACCACGCCGAGTCCCTCACGCTAGGCAGAGAGAGTAGAGCGCCAGATCTCTCTAGACTTACAGACCTACATATATATCATCACGCTGAGTCCCTCACTCTAGGCAGAGAGAGCAGAGCGCCAGTAAGACGGGGTAGGCAGAGGTGTATAGATAGGACCCACAGCAAAGCCATTATGGTAACTGGACAACGATACATAGACTTATATATATAACTATCTATATCCTGCCACGCTTCGCTGTGGATATGTGACAGATGCAAAAAATAGATAAAAAACTATCCTTGATGCGGATTATATAGGTGTATAGGTAATACCCACACACCCACTTTCTGCCAGAGGTATATTAGGTGCCAACGTGACAGATGGCGAGTCCATCGCCGTTACTCCAGCACGACTATACATACGCCTTTGAATGTCTTCTCAGACGTATGCAGGTTTCCTCTCGATGTTTTTCTTCACCGTAAAGCTCGTGGTCTGATTAATCACTATACTGAAGTTCAGAAAAACTCATTGGTACAGTCGGGACTCGAACTTGCGACCTTTGCGTCGCAGGGAGCTCGAACCACTCGGCCACCACGGCACTCATATAATACTCTCATATAACAATAATTTAATTTTTACAATAATAATGTGTATTTACCTCTCCTGCATGCTACGAGCAACAATCCTTCCGTCCGGTAAGATGCATTGAATATTGCTCGTTGGATGGTGAGCAGACTGGAACAAAAGTTGGTGTTTACATAATGGACTTTAAAATGACAAAAGGTTAAACAAACTCGCGGCCCGCCTGATGGTAAACGGTTACCGCCGCTTGTCGATATTTATTACACCAACGATACGGTGTCCTCTCGCTGTTTCCTTCACCGTACAGCTAGAAATGGGGCTTATCACTATACTTAAGTTCAGAAAAACTAATTCTTACAGTCGGGATTAGATCTTGCAATGCTTATGCTGTAGGCAACTCGAACGGCCGCCACGGCTCTCATTAATATATTTTTATTCATCTAAATTGCTTCCTTTCATTGTCTTATAGCATATTTGAGCAAAGGTCTTCAATTTAAGAGAGGTAGGGCAAACCAGTGTCCCGTTCAAATTTGTATCTGCCCGACTGGGGCAGGACCTCCACCTTATAGAAGTCCGTAGCCAAATAACACTATTTATTGTGTTGTGTTCCTACGCGGTGAATAGGGTTTCCAGTAATGAGCTCCTTGGGGAGGGGGTAGGATTGTTACATTGTGTTGGAAGCAGAGGAATTAAATCCATTATGCTGCCAACACACTATAACTCTCCGAACACAGAGAGGCAACGCGCAAGTGATACTTCGGTATCGTGAGCGTAAATAGGCTACGGTAACCGTTTCCCATCAGATGGGCCGTATGCTTGTTTGCCATTCGTGTTGTAAAAAAAAAAAAATCTAAGGCATGCATAGGAGGGTGGCAGGCTAATTTTCAATTGAGGAGTGATTAAGGGGGTTTTAAAAAAGGGGGGTTAAGGGGGTTGAGGGGGGGAAGTAAGCTTACAGCTTTCTTCTCAGCCTGTTTGAGCAACAGCATCCGGTGCTTGCACTGCAACTGCTCAGCCTGCACCTTGAGCTGCTGCAGCTTGAGGTTCTCCAGCTCCAGGTGGATTTCAGGGTCCAGGGAATCCTCCAGGATCTGCAGATTAAGCTTAGTAACTAGAAATAGGACATAGACTACTTTTTTTTAGTCCTGAAAAATCTATAGTTCTAATATTATAATGTATGATACTCTTTCACGGCATAGCGGCTGAACCGATTCTAGCAGGAAAATTTCCAAAGCCACTTTTTCGAACTCCACGCGGGCTTATAATAATATTTATAATAATAGAACTTTGAATTTCCGGGATTAAAAAAAGAAAAAAAAGTAGCCTATGTCTTATTCCTAGGTATAAGCCATCACGATTTGAACTTTCAGCCAAATTGGTTCAGCCGTTTTGCCGTGAAAGAACCGCAATCATACAAACTTTCACATTTATAATATTAAGTAAGATTCCACACAAATTGACGTAGTCCTGAACCATACAAGACTTGTTTTATGGGCAATGGACAACGATATACATACATACTAATATAGATTAGGCACACCACGAGCTTTACGGTGAAGGAAAACATCGAGAGGAAACCTGCATACGTCTGACAAGACATTCAAAGGCGTATGTATAGTCGTGCTTGAGTAGCGGCGATGGACTCGCCATCTGTCACGTTGGCACCTAATATACCTCTGGCGGAAGGTGGGTGTGTGGGTATTAGCTATACACCTCTGCCTACCCCTTCGGGGACCCTTGTGGGAAGGCGTGAGGATATATTATTATTTATATATTATATTATATATATATAGACCAGTGTTCAACTCACAAATATCAACCATCAGCGGGAATGCAACCCCAAATACATCACACAACACAATATTCTTACCAAATCATTGTCTAAATCTTCCATGTCATTGCCGTTCGAAGTTTCCTCCTGCTGCCTGGAAGAAAAAACCTCAAATACACCTTCACGATTTATCATTTGTTAAGTTAATAGCCGTAGTGGCACAGTGGTTTGAGTAGTTGCCTGCAACTAATATTGCAAGTTCTAATCCCGACTGCACTAATAAGCTTTAACTTAAGTACAGTGATCAGTCACACCACGAGATTTACGGAGAAAGAAAACATCGAGAGGAAACCTACATACGTCTGAAAAGCAATTCAAGGGCGTGTGTATAGTCGTGCTTGAGTAACGGCGGCGGACTGGCCATCCGTCACGTTGGCACCTAAAATATATCTCTGGCGGAAAGTGGGTGTGTGGGTACTACCTATACACCTCTGCCTACCCCTTCGGTGACCCTTATGTGAAGGCGTGACGATATATTATTATTATTATATTATACAAATACAATTTTGAAGTCGCCCCCCAGTCAAGATTGTCCAAAAAGTGTGTGAAGAAATGGGAATTTAATACAAGTCACTCCTCTTGCTTACCGAAATCTGATGGATCAAAATGTTTGCATATAAATTTCAGTATTAATGTGTAAGCATTTGATTTGGGGTTCCATAAAAGGTATTCGGTTGGTGCTATATCTTGTAGGTTCTAAAAAACTAACAAATACATTGAAATAAAATATCTAAACACTGCACAAGGCTTAAGGCTCTTCTAGATAATATAATAATATAATATATCCTCACACCTTCCCACAAGGGTCCCCGAAGGGGTAGGCAGAGGTGTATAGGTAATACCCACACACCCACTTTCCGCCAGAGGTATATTAGGTGCCAACGTGACAGATGGCGAGTCCATTGCCGTTACTCAAGCAAGACTATACATACGCCTTTTGAATTTCTTCTCAGACGTATGCAGGTTTCCTCTCGATGTTTTCCTTCACCGTAAAGCTCGCGGGTGTGACTAATCACTGTACTTAAGTTTTAGAAAAACTCATTGGTACAGTTGGGATTCGAACTTGCAACCATTGCGCCGCAGGCAACTGCTCGTACCACTCGGCCACCACGGCTCTTCTAGATATGCACCCTAATAGTAATTCCTAGCTTTTGTTTTTATACAACTAGAGTGGCATACAAGCATACGGCCCACCTGATGGGAAGCGGTTACCGTAGCCTATTTACGCTCACGATACCGAAGTATCACTTACGTGTCGCCACTCTATGTTCGGAGAGTTATAGTGTGTTGGCAGCATAATGGGTTTAATGCTTCCAACACAATGTAACAATCCTCCCCCCTCCCCAAGGAGCTCATTACTGGAAACCTTATTCAGCACGTAGGAACACAACACAAGAAATGAGTTATTTGGCTATGGACTCTTCCAACACAATGTAACAATCCTCCCCCCTCCCCAAGGAGCTCATTACTGGAAACCTTATTCACCGCGTAGGAACACAACACAATAAATAGTGTTATTTGGCTACGGACTACTGGATTTGGGAATTGAAATTCTGTAAATAAGGTTGTATGATTGTGTATATGGTTAATTTTTTTTTTGAGGCAGTGCATAATATGTTCCCGTTAGATTTTGGAGCTGCCCGGCTGGAGCAGGACCTCCACCGTTGCCAAATAACACAACTTTTTTATCGCCGTTCATTCCACCCTGCATCTACCTCTACATTAAGATACTAGCTGTCCCGCCCAGCTTCGCTTGGGTGAAAAAGTTAAATTGCCCGTAACACGATCGCAGCGCCATCTATCGGGTCCAATTGTAAATCTAAACCATTCTCGAATCCACCTTAAGACACACAGAAAGGGATAGCTTCGCCCGGGTGAAAAAGTTAAATTCCTGAAACTCGATCGCAGCGCCACCTATAGGGTCCAATTTAATATAGCCTATGTTCACCGGAGATAATGCAGCTTCCCAAAGTGAAAGAATTTTTCAAATCGGTCCAGTAGTTTTTGAGCCTATTCATTACAACCAAACAAAGTTTTCCTCTTTATAATATTAGTGTAAATGAAAGTGGTTAGAGCTCCTGACTGCGAAACTCGAGGTTGCAGGTTCGAATCCCGCTTAGGGCATATATTTGTGTGATGACCACGAGTATTTGTACCTTAGTCTTGGATGTCCTATGTATTTATGTATATATCTATCTATATAAGTAAATATATTGTTGTCTAGTTACCATAACACAAGCTTTGCTTAATTTGGGACTAGGTCAATTTGTGTGGAATTGTCGGAGGTATTTATTTATTTACTATTTTTAACTTACAATATCAAGTGCACTCATGTTAAAAGTAACTTGAAATGAGAGAGTATTGTACTGCTACAATACAAGCCAGATATTTTTCTTAATATACAGTACAGGTAGTAGCTATTATATAATATTATTAAAATACCCTCAAAATAATTTATTCGTAAATTGATGTCGAATCGAACTGATTAAAAGAACATTCACAACTGCTTTTGGATTATTCTTTTTGTCAAGTTAGAAATAATATAATAAGTAATGAACGCGATTAATAGTAACAATAATAGCTCATATATAATATATAATTGTATATATAATAAGAGCACAAGTAAAGTGAATTTTATGTGTGTTATGGGGAATGTTATGTGGAATTATGCCTTACTGATTAAAATATGAAGTATGAACTGTAACTCGGGCGTTACGAGTAAATCTGGCAATCGAAAGAAGTATTAAATGTCTAGATTCAATAAAACATGCGTTTAACCCATCGAAACTGAGCAAATCTCAAAATTATGCCCTTTCTCATCTCAAACACGGAAAACTGAAAATTCATTGCGCAGTAAAATATTTATAAAAATCCGATTTAAACCAAGCTGACTCTGAAACGCACGTAAAGTAACGTTATATGCATGTATTCAACTAATTAATGGTCGTAGTCAACAAAATGTACTTACAAATTCGATTGCTGAATCGACGCAAAATATTTATTCAATATCATGGCGCCCGTATGTAGGTATTTTACGTTTAACACTTTGAAGTCGAAAATTATAAAGTAAATCACTCACAAACGATAATGTTAAGCTTATATGTTGTTCAATATCTTGATTTCTTTAACTTTACGAATCGCTAAGAAGTTTTCAGGCAACGATATCGGTACGGTAGCGCGCGAAATAATTATGAAAGTGAACAACGAACGTTACGAATGAATGGATTGAATGATATTAACGAATGAAACGCATTGGAACCGAGCGATGAACTGTGACATGATCACGAAACGCAATGTACTTGGAACATTTTAAACATTATTTTTTAAGCTATTATCTAAGCTGGACTTATTTCATGCATGCAACTAAGGTTATCATGTTTAACATTTATAGGTGAAGATTTGTTATTAGCATTTAGTTACATTTATGTTATGTTTATGTCATAATATATAATCTGTTAAGACACAGCTCAAGTATGGTGATTATCTGTGAGTGAAGGAGACAATTGTTATTTTTTATTCAATGACAATGTATTTGTTAGTGCTGTGTTTATGATTTCATATATATAAAAGACGTCTATCGAGAGGAAACCTGCATACGTCTGAGAAGAAATTCAAAGGCGTATGTATAGTCGTGCTTGAGTAACGGCGATGGACTTGCCATCTGTCACGTTGGCACCTAATATACCTCTGGCGGAAAGTGGGTGTGGGTATTACCTCTACACCTCTGCCTACCCCTTCGGGAACCCTTGTGGGAAGGCGTGAGGATATATATATATATACATTTATGTTTTTATTTACATATATTACTTGCTGTAAATCTTCCTGCAATAAATAAATAAATAAATAATGCAAAATAAATCGATTTCATTTGGAATTGGAATGAGTTTTATTTAGTTCAGTAGAACATCATGTCAAAAATGTATACTAAGAATTATTTAGTTTAGTGCATCGAGATTTATTTTCATAAATTTCGTTGAAATAAAAACCGAGCATAGGTAAGTAGTTATACAGTACAAAAAAATCTGAAATATGTAGCAGAGCCAACTTACCTTGTATTATGATGGCTTCCAATACTATTCGCCTCAGCCCTACAGCTTCTATCTCGCGTGTCGTTCACCCATTCTCGATCTTTCGATTGGCCCTTTTTATTCTACAGCAAGCAAATGAGCGGTATTATTTAAAAGTCTAATGAACGAGAGTGCATGCGAATTGAACGATATTGGGAAGTAAAAAAGAAAAATTACCGCTTGGGCGAACTTTATGGCCAATTTCAGTGGCTCTGTCCCGTTCATCTTCATCATTGCAAGCTTGGCTTCACTGCAACAATTATTGTTTTTATTTATACAGCGGGTATCGAACGATGTCCTGCCTGATTTAAGCTAGCCTACCATCAGAAGGTACCACTACGTAAATGTTGACGCACCTCCTTGAAGAATCTCATGCGTACTGCATCATACACCTTTCATCAATTCACTTCCTCAAATGTATTTATACTATTTGTCGGTTCCATAGTCGAGTCAATGGCTATTTGTCTATCAATGAATATACCGTTGTTTACCTTAATACATATTTTTTACTACAATTTTTCTGTCACACATTCACCAACCGTATACTACACTTTTTCAATCTCTTACCACACTTCATCAACACACACCGCCTCATCAACCACCACACACCGCACTACATAAAGCACTTACAACATAACATCAAACACTTACCACACTTCATCAATCACTGACCACATCACCTTAATCACTTACCACGCTTCATCAACCACTTACTACACTTCATCAACCACTTAACGCACTTCATCAATTACTTACCACACAACCCCAACCACTTACCACACTACATCAACCACTTACAACACTTCAACCACTTACCACGCTTCATCAACTACTTACTACGCTTCATCAACCACTTACCATACTTCAACAACCACTTACTACACTACCCCAATCACTTACCACACTTCATCAATAGCTTACCCACACTACCCCAATCACTTACCACACTTCATCAATCAGTTACCACACTTCATCAATCACTTACCACGCTTCATCAACCACTTACCACGCCTCATCAACCACTTACCACGCCTCATCAACCATATACCACACTACATCGACACAAACCACGCCCCATCAAGCACACACCGAACATCACGTCATAGTCGACTTACCCAGGCGTCTCAAACGTGACCATTCCATATTTCTTCTTGGGATCCCTGCTGACGAACACCCCTTCCAGAGTTCCAAAATGTGAAAACGCCGTACGGAGACCTTGGTCGTTGAGCATACTGGGGATATTCGTGATGTACAGCCGGCGGGGGTTGACTTGCTCACTTCCACTGTTGGCGAATTGTACGGAATAGATAGTGCTATCCACGAAGACACGCCCCACCAATTTCTAATCGAGGTGGTGGCGGGATGAGGATAGTATACACATTCTTGCTAATTGTAAGCTTTCCATATAATGTTTTTTATTTTTGATGTACTATTGTTTTGGCATTTGAATAAAAAATATTATTATTATTGCCGTGGTGTACCAATGAGTTTTTCTGAACTTCTGTACAGTGATTAGTCACACCACGAGCTTTACGGTGAAGGAAAACATCGAGAGGAAACCTGCATACGTCTGAGAAGCAATTCAAAGGCGTATGTATAGTCGTGCTTGAGTAACGGCGATGGACCCGCCATCTGTCACGTTGGCACCTAAATATATATATATCTCACTTCGGGGACCCTTAAAGGAAGGCGTGAGGATATGTAATGATATTTTAAATGACATACAACAAAATCACATCAAGAACTAAGACAAATTTTCTTAATCAGCTGTGTAAACTCACCACTGGAACACACCACCACCACCTGTATGGTCCAAACACAAAAGAACATCGAAATAGGTCCGCTCTCGGGTGCGCAGGGTCCCACCTCTGCCCCTGTGGTGATGTTGCTAAAGACAAGGAAGGTGGATAGTTGGGTCCTAACCTTGTGCCATCATCGGCGTACATCTGGTCGTAGCTGTTGTTGTATTCATCGCGCATCGGGTCCCAGTCGCGGGCCTCACCGTAGCTCCGGCCTCGCACCGCCATGTTTACTACACAAGACATTTTATCACAATTAGATAGGCAACATACAAAGCAAAAGTTTGTGCAAGAGGCAGAAGAAGGCCACGTTCCAACTACCTGGATCAAATAGATCGGACTTTGAGAGTCCGATCGACTGTCCGATCGGACGGACGAATCAACTGCATTCAAGCAGAGGAAGGCCACGTTCCAACTACCTGGATCAAATAGATCGGACTCTGAAGGACGGGACGTTAAGAGTACTCGAAACCGACGAGCATGTATGAAGAGACCGATGAATGTGGACGAAGCGAAAGAGGTATGTAAGTCTAGAGAGAACTGGCGCTCTATACTCTCTGCCTACCCCGTTAGGGACTTGGCGTGATGATATGTATGTATGTATGTATTTAGATAGGCAACAAAAAAAGCCGTGGTGGCCGAGTGGTTCGAGCGTGGAGAGTGGATCGCAAGTTCGAATACAGACTGTACCAATAATTTTTACAGGATTTAGGTACAGTGTTAAGTCACATCACGAGTGATTAGAGATGTGGTTTTCAAGACTATAATGTGGTAAGCTTTTCGTAAGATATGGAAAATAAATAAAAAATGTTTTCCCAAAAATGCTGCTCACAGTCACTATTCCACGCGGACGAAGTCGCGGGCACAGCTAGTATTTAATATTTGACGTTCAATAACTGTTCCCTGATTCCTTTACGTTGAATAAAGATTGAGATTTTTTTTAAGGTACCTAAATAGGCCTTCGCAGAACAAAAGAAATATTGACACTACAATTTTACATACATATAATCACGCCTCTTTCCCGTAGGTTCAGTACGACTTGGTAACGGAAGATCCAATATCATTTTCACTTTTAATCTATTTGAATGATAAAAAGTCATGTAACCAAAGCTAGGAAAAAAGTACGGACACTGTCATAATAAAAAAAATTACGAGTAATTCTATACGCATTGTATGCAACACTATAAAAACGCAAACACATGCTCGCCTAGAAGCTCAACAGGTAACCACGTTGTGAAATATAAATCAATAGATGGCGCTCTCGACGCATGCGCGGCACACGCCCCCGCCTCCATGGTAACGAGATAATTTAGTGCACTTATGTAGCCACCTGCCACCAGTCTGCGCAGGTATACCCCCACCCCACACCCCCAGTCGCTAGGTGGCCAACTTAGGGGGTTTCCACCCCAATTTAGGGGATAAATATGTGGGATGGGGTTCTATTTTTGGAGTTATTTTTAAAGATGTTGTTCTCGTCAAATTATAATTATTTATTTATTATTAGGTACAGATTTTATGTGGTACATTTAGGTTTGCTATGTAACGCTGCAATTTCAACCCCTTACAACCCTTTTTCGCATTAAAAGGTAGCCTACGTCCTTCCTCAAGCTCTAGACTATCTCTGTACCAAATTTAATTTAAATCGGTTCAGTAGTGTAGGCGTGAAAAGGTAGCAGACAGACAGGCAGACGTTACTATCGCATGTATAATATTTGGAGGAATTAGGGAAGTAGGGATTATAACTATCAATTTTGATCTTTAAACTTTATTTCAATTGTAATATGAAAATAATATATTTTACTAACACACAAATTAATTTTTAGGTTCTATATAAAGTCATTTATCAAGATATTTTTCAAATACTTGAATACATTTAGATAGAAGACCGATGGTGGCCGAGTGGTTCGAGTAGTTGCTTGCGACACAAAGATCGCATGTTCGAATGCCGACTGTACTAATGAGTTTTTGTAAACTCAATATAACCAACAATATAACAATACTAGCTGTGCCCGCGACTTCGTCGGCGTGGACGGCTTATTTATCTTTCATAAAAAAAAATATTTTTTTTTCAATAAAAAGTATCCTATCTTACTTCTTATATCTCCAGGAATATGTGTACAAACTTTCATGATAATCGGTTAAGTAGTTTTTACGTGAAAGCGTAACAAACAAACTTACATTCACCTTAATAATATTAGTAAGGATACGTTTATTCAAATTTATGTATAGGGGTAGGCAGAGACTATAGAGCGCCTGTTCTCTCTAGACTCACATAATAAATACAAAATAAAATATTTCTTATTTACAATATTAAACAATTTTATTATCTGATATAAATTACAAAAAAACTCCCAATAATTATTTTGTGAATTAATAATAATTATAATTTATTTATTTTATCGGATATCCAATTAAGTACCCCCCCCCTTTCTTGCCACAAATAATTATCGCCAGCCAGCATATTGAATTAATTCTACTTCCGTACATACATACATACATATCATCACGCCAAGTCCCTAACGGGGTAGGCAGAGAGTATAGAGCGCCAGTTCTCTCTAGACTTACATACCTCTTTCGCTTCGTCCACATTCATCAGTCTCTTCATACATGCTCGTCGGTTTCGAGTACTCTTAACGTTCTCGTCCTTCAGAGTCCGATCTATTTGATCCAGGTAGTTTGAACGTGGTTGTCCTCTGCTTCTTCTTGCAGACTTTTGCTTTGTATATCTGTTTCGTCAATCTTTCTTCACTCATCCTTTCTATGTGTCCAAACCAAACCAACCCGACTTCCGTATCGCCATGATATATGCATTTCTAAGGCCAGAGTAATTTCAGTGGGTCTACATATTATACATGTAGCTAATCCCTTCTCAAGCCCCTGCGTCCCCCACACAACAATGCGTAAACGCTGCGATATACTGATCTACCTGTACACTCCCACTCCCATTGCATATTATATCCTAACATAAGTGACTCCCCCACCTATTTCTCCCCACATTACAGAGAGTATACATATAGCTAATCCCCCCCTACTCCCTGCGTCCCCCACACAACGTTCGACAACGATATAATGTTCTACCTGAACACTCCCTCTCCCATTGCATATTATAACCATGACACCCCCCCCCACCCGATTCTCCCCCCAAATCAATAGCACCAGCCGCCATTTTGAATTTGCCCTACCTTTACCCCCAATATTTTGTATGCAAAACTCGCGATCAAATTAATTTCAGAGCATCACCATATTATATTTCTACACAAACAATTACCTTCCCTCAAGTAAAATTACAAAGTTACTCAACCCCCACATCCTTGTATAGGATTCCATACACTGATCGATCTACAGAATTCCTCTCCCAACGGGGCCTCTCCCCCCCCCATTTCTTCCCACGAATCAATATCGCCAGCCGCCATTTTGAGTTCGTCCTACATGTTGGCCGCCATTTTATATGCGGATCTGGTTAGTCTGAGTATATCATACATATTTATATTCAAGTCTAGAGAGAACTGGCGCTCTATAGTATCTGTCTACTCCGTTAAGGACTCGGCGTGATGATATGTACGTATGTATTTATATATATAAAGATTCCCACTCTCATCTCAAATTGCAAGTTCGTGCCCCCTCCTCCCCCAAAACATTTGATACCGGCCGCCATTTTGAATTAATCTAATCAGTCATCGTGATGAGTCCAATCAAAATGATTGAAATATTTTACAGGTGCATCATCAGATAACTCCCCTTGCCCCTCTTACAAACAGACGTCGATATTGAATTCCTCCTATCCCCAATTTGAAATGCAATTCCGGTACGTCGAATTTAATTACAGGTGTCCCTATATTAGATTTCTCTACCTACAGCTACCTTCTCATATCGAAACTAAGTTGATCCACACCCAACTGCGCTGCAACCCCTCCCACCACCCACACAACAATTTGCAACTGCCTCCCTACCTACAGACTGCATCTCCCAACTCAAATTGCATCT